>CABFWB010001946.1:20065-40753 GCA_902151455.1 Timema bartmani
CCCCCCCGCCCCCCAGTTCACCTGACCGAGATTTGAACCTTGATTTCCCCATTGTCGGCAGTTAAGCTCAACACGAAACTAGTGGATTAACTAACTATATCACCGAGGCAGGTATTTGACAAAATGCTTCTACTTGCTAAAAAAGCATAATTATTAAAAAAAACTTTGGGCTTTGTCTGACATAATAGGTAGCCCCTATGAGTGGTGCTGCCCATTACAGCTATCACAAACTTGCACGTCCTATTTCAAGATTAATTACATGTGCCAACGTACACCAGGAAAAAGAATGCCACCTAATTTGGACAAGTGGTTTAGATTCCACTCGTGCAAACATGTTCCTAGTTCAGGTGGATTTTCTATAAGTGCCTAAAAAGGATTGGACTTAAAAAACATATGGACAGGTAACAATTTATTTAAATAGCCTATTTTTTTTCTAGTGTCCATGGTTAAATCCAATATAAACACAAAATGGAAATAGAGAGGTTTGGGTTCCACTATTACAAATAAGGTTTTTAACTCAGGTGGATTTTCTAACTGCCTAAAAAAGCAGTAGGCCTGATAAAAAATATACGAGCATAAACTATATATGCATGTATATCCTTTTTTTTCTAGTTTTCATAAATAAATGTAACATTGTAAAAAAAGGGTTTGGATTACAAAGTAAAAGTACTTGTAGCCAAAACTTACTTGGTATCCCAACGATTTCTGAAATACTTAACCAAGCGTTTTCTTTTCTTAGAGTGTCTTTAAAGTCTTTAAGTTTTTTTATCAAACAAAACAGGCTTTTGCCGAACACAATCAATCCATAATTTATAAATGACAAAAAATTAAATGAGGCTAGTAAATGGAGTATAAACCAAATAATAGGGGTGTTGAACCTACAAAAGCAAAGCCAATATTTCTGAGAACTTGGTATTTCTCAGAAAACTTTTTCCTAGAAGCAGTTCTTCCTGGGGTGTTTAGAATTTTAGAAAAATGTTTCTGAAATAGCTCCACGTGTAGCCACCTTTTTATTTTGTATATGTTTCCATAGCGACGGATTCTATCACTGCCATTCTTTCTTTATTTCAATGCGCATGCGCATATTTACTCGGCTGTAATTGGTAGTCTGTATAAACGAGTTCGTAGAAAGTTAAGTTGGGCAACTTCTATGGAGTAAGGACTTACGGACAAGGCCTCTGTGGCCAGAGCAATCTGATATTGTGGCATCGATTTCTTACGAACCATGTACCACGGACCTACGAATATGGAGTCTGTGTCGGGGCCTTTAGTGTGGTTACATTTGCGTTTTAAATTTGTAACAATTCAAATATATTAACTCTAAATATATTAATCTTAATTGTAAGTCTACTTGACAACAAAGGGTTTGGAAAGATCAACAAACCATGATTGTAGAATTCATTCTATTCTGTCTTGATGGCAAATCAACTGCAATCCAAATAATAATTGTTACGGAATATATTTCACTCTTAAGTCCATAGAGAAACTATATTTTGTGTTGGTTGTTTAATATTCTTATAAATAGTCAAACATTGATTCTTCAACAAATAGAAATGACAGCTAATAGAAAAACTTGTGGAATTCTTAGCGTCAACTAAAACTTACTCTTAAACAACTTCCAAAATCTTAATGCGATTTGATCTTAAATTTACATGGATGCATTTTCAGACAAATATGTATTTAAATCTTCCATTAAAAGGAAGACAATATTAATTATGATGGTATATAACCACCAACAACTCATAACCAAATTTTTAAAATGTTAAGAAATAGTTTCCATTAAATCTATTCTAACTGTAATATTTTGTTTTGTTTGTCCCTACCC
This sequence comes from Timema bartmani, assembly GCA_902151455.1. Taxonomy (NCBI): domain Eukaryota; kingdom Metazoa; phylum Arthropoda; class Insecta; order Phasmatodea; family Timematidae; genus Timema; species Timema bartmani. Next base: position 21,891 of record CABFWB010001946.1, read on the forward strand.
CTTTCACTTACGGTTAAAAGGAAACACATTTCGGGTTTTAGCGAACTTTGGACGTTGTGAGCCAAATATCTGGCCCAATAGTAATTCACTATAAGCGGAGTTGACTGTATATTGAGATTTTGATGCACCAAATCCCGGTGTGTCTAATTCCAAACCCAAGAAAAATAGAAAGGTGGTTTCAAGTCTACTTAGTGAAACCCAAAGGTGTGCATCTCGGTTGTATTTAATCATATATGTCGAGCCTAATGCCTTAGACCACCTGTCAATTGGACATTGCATCTTTAACTCAAATGACCAAGCAATTTTAAACTTTAAATAAATAACTTAGCTAGGGAAATCTTTAGGGTGTGCACCTTAGCCTCTGTTCTAACTTACAGAAAATTTAGTATGGGTTCAAAAAATGGATTGAACTAGGCCAAAAATATTGAAAATAAATAATTACTTTTCTATATTGTAAACTGTTACAGATATAGGCCTATGTAACTTTCATTTGTTTTAACTCTTTAACAACCAATTATTTATGTTAGGCCTATGTTATTTTACTGGTCTTCGTTTTTAACTATCACCAATAATTGAGAGTACAAATATTGTGTGTATAGAAGTTATAAAACATATTTAGATTATAATCTGTTTTTGAATATTTTGTTTTAGTAATCCTACTGCTCACATTTTGTATAACAATTTAGAACAATAAAGAATTTATATTTATACATAATTTTACATTTGACTACTTTTCCCTGTGATTAATTTTATAAACGATAAAGAACAAAGCTACTCTATATATTCCCCATGTGAAAAACAGGTACTCCAGCTAGGTTTTTCCGCCCATTTAAATTTTTGGGGTATTTCTCTTTCCTTATGGTTAGTATAAACAATGAGAACACCAGATAATCCATTCTTAGAATGTTTGTTTGTCTTTCCATTTGTTCATTTCTAGCAAACATAAAAAGTATTAGTCGGCTCAAGAGAGGACTTCTTCTTTTGTACTCATTATTTTTCAGAGAACCATAGTAAGCTATATGCCATCACCCTAGCTCATCAGCGAGTGAAGTGTTGAAAAAAAAACCCAGTGTAAGCAGTTAACATTTGTTGCAGCTGGTATTGTCACGTGATATGAGCTGGAGTTTGGAAGGGGAGGAGATGGGGGTGAGTCCGTGTTTCTCTTTGAATCTTCGTACACACCTAAAACACTGCTCTTGAAATTACATTCTTTTCTAGCCTTTGAAGTTGTTGAATGTGTTGATTTATTGTTAAATGTGAGCGAAGCCAGAGGCAAATGCATTGTAAAAAATGAGAAATATTAAAAGACTTTTAGTACCTAAGTGTCCAAATAACAATTATGAAATAATTAAAATGGCAATCTCAAATAGACCTAGAATGATAAGGAAGAAGTGGAGGGACATAAACAATAACAAAACCGAAAAGCTACACACTAAAAAAAGGGGAAATATAATATTAAAAATAAAACTTTGTTGATGATTAAGCTTATTACAATTGGAAATTTAAAGAAATAACCCCAAAAATTACTGGACAGCCTGTTTTCCTATGTAATCACAAATGTGCAAATAGTACACAAACTACCCTACATATAAGACATTTTTTCTTTGTTAGATATCACTATGCCTATATTTGTATGTTTCGTTATAATTAATTACACACCCAAGAATATGGCAAATCATATATCCTAAAAACTTACCAAAATGGATAAAGTTTGATACATGATTTTGAATGATTATAAAATTAAAACACCTTAATCACACAAGAAAGTAAGTATTTAACAAATCAATGGGGATAGTATTCTTTATACATCCCATTATTGCCCTTTTATTTCTTAAAATTGCTAAAATATTGAAATCAGCCATATATTTTTACAAACATAAAAACATGTAGGCACGAAAAGCTACTACACTATTTTAGTGCTCAGGATCACAGGTGTAATGCAAAGCATCACGGGAAAGCTACACATCAGCATCAATATTTACATTTCAAAAGTCATTTGGACGATCTGCTATTAAGTTTTGTTTAGATGTAGTGTTAGTTAAAAGTGTTACAAATTTATAAATTTTTGTGTCATATGATTATACATACTCTTGTGTGAGTAGTAACGTGAATAAAACATTGTATCTTAACAATGAAAAATATCTTAAAATGGGAGGGATGAAGCCTACTAGAGGGTTCCTACATGTCATGGAAAATATTTATGGAATTATGTTAGGAGATTTATCATTTTCCCAATCTTTTCCTGGAACTTTTTAGGTTTTCCTGGAAATTCCATTGTCCTCCTTTTTCAAACAGGTCAGTAAATCAGTTTTGACCTTTAATCAGGAGTGCTTAGAGTTTCTTAAGATGTTAGTTAACAAGATCCAAGGGAAAAATCCCTTGAAATATTCAGTAGTTAGAATGTCCAGATGCCATGATCCAAGATCTATGCTATCTGATGAGGATGAATCAACTAAATCCTTTACTCATCTGGTTCAAGAGCTTTCAAACAAAAATCTTTTGAATTCAATTGAGTGTGAATCAGATTCGTACAGGTGAAACCAAACTCTCTGGAATTCAAAGAAAGGAAAGGAAAGCTAACGTTTGGACTCATAATTTTCAACCCACCTCTCTAAGAACAAGCAGTATCAGAACTTGTTGAAAGTTGTCAAACTTGTTATGACCTTTTCACAAGGGCAATCCTTTGTATAACGGGGTTCCTCGGTAAATAAAGAAATGAGACTGTAGAAAACGTAAAAGCCCAAAGTCTTGTAGCAAGAAGAGTGGTGTATGATGAACCGAAAGTTAAGAAATTTCATGAATTTGTCGTAACAAAGTAGCTTATAGCAAGTGTACTTCCAACAAGAATGAGATACAACCAGTACTTTGATGATGTAAAGAAGAAACAATTCAGCAAGGAGAAGTATTTAAAGAGACAACAGGTAAAATAGTCTGTAGATGAGCTGAGGAAGAAAAAGGCCAGACTTTAGAAATCAATGAACCCTATGTTGGATGAAGCTGATAATATGGCATTCCTAGCTGAAAATAAGTTTGATTTTACTCTTTTAGCCAAGTCAAATGCTTACAGCAGAAAAGTTGGAAAAAAAGTTGACTTATTCAGTCAGTATATGAAACTTCCAAGATATCTGAGGAAATTCATAATTTTTTTACAAAGCTACTGAATCATTAATTAGTTAACTATGTTGTATTATAATCTTGTCATTTTTATTAATCTTACTTTTGTTTTGTAATTTACATAACATAAACTACCATGTGCATTATGAACATTGAGAGTATATTATATTTTATATTGATTCTGAACCATTAATATTTATAATTTATAATATGTTCTTTAGTTCCATTCAGTTGCATTTTGTATTTTCATAGTTTACTCTTTCATCTTTTGTAATATAGTAAAAACTAGATGACTAATAATAATTGGAAACGTCAAAGAAAAAAAAAAGTTTCCAACTCTAAATATTACATGTTTTCTAAATGTATTTTTCCTGTTCATTTGTAATACAAAACAGAAATTTTGTTAACTTGTATAAACGTGCGTTTATTTTTTTGTACTTTTGTATTTCTCTTTATTATTGTATAATTTAGATAACGTTAATGACCATTTAAACGTGAGTTTATGTTATGTTTAAATTATGTAAATAACTCATTGTGTCAATAAATACATTAACAAATAATAAAAAGTGAAAAGGTGTAGGTGTAGGGGAGTTGAAAGCCTGCATTAAAAATTAATATATTTTTTAAAATAAACTAAAATATGTAATGATGTGTATTTTGTCATGAGTACTTTATACACTTTTCCTGGAGGAATGGTAGAAAATCCTTGAAAAGTCCCTGAAATATCCTGGAAAAAATTTCATGATTTTGTGTAGGAGCCAAATGGAATTGTCACAATATGACAAATATTTTAATATGCATTAGTAAACATTTTTACTATTATAAACTATTACATCCTATAAAACTAGGGATTGTACCCACCACCAAACTCGTGTGTGTGTGTGTGTATATATATATATATCTTTTAACCAAAATATCAATATTCAACTATTATTTTTTACGAACAATATAATATGGCTAATAACTCAGATTAATCTCACTATAAACATGGTATAGAACGTTGTTTTCTTTTGAGAAACTATATTTTTACAAACAAACAAAAAAACTACCTTGCAGCATTTGGTTGACCCCTCCCAGACGAACGCCATTGGTCAATGGGTAAACGCAGCACTCACCAGCCGATCACTGTTTCATTGCTGATTAGTTACTATTTTTTAAAATTTGTTTGCTTTCTAATGCATTTAATGTATTTTATATAAATATATTTATTTTTTTGGTGGATGTTTATTTTTTAAATATTCTTACAATTTAACATGTGTACATTTATAATTTTAAACTACATAAAATCATATCTTAAAATCTTGTAAATTACAAATTCTAAATATAAATCAGAATTTTGATGTATAATTACTAGCCATGAACTACCACGTATAGTATAAATAAAATACAAAATTATACATGAAATTTGAAAAATTATAAACTTAATGACCAACATATGTATTTATTTTCATTTGGAGTCCTCGTTATTTTTCATAAATCTTTCTTTACATGTGCCGCAAATTGTAATTTTGTGTTCTCCACAGATTGGCACCACACATTTAGAGCACCTCACTGAAGTTTTTCTATGATACTTAGTCTGTTATTCTTTTGACTTGTTTGAAATGTCTTGAAAATCTTCTAATAAAATTAAATAAACTATATACACATAGATAACAGCTTTTAACAAAAAATACCAAAGTAATTTAAGTGGCATGAATTAATGTTGATTACCTATTATGTTTCTTATCTGTCAAACTAAACTGAACCATTCATTTATAAATTAAAATTTCATTCAATATTGATATGATAAATTGAAGTTTTGAATAATATTCATCATATAAATGGTTTAGTTTCTGTAGAAAATTACATTGCAAACAGTCATAAGTCAACATAAACCAAAGAATAAAAGTCAACCCAGTATACATACCTTAAGGTGTAAAAAACTGCATATAGCTANAAAAACCCCCGTAATTAATCCATTTTCACTACGGTAACTTTCTCCATACTTTCCTATCCTTGCATACTCCCTTTGCTTCAACAACACCAATAAACTGAGTCATACATGTTCTTTTATTCTTAAAACTATTAAGGTTTCTCTTTTTCACACATTTGTCTAGAACATTTAGCCATGTCTTACATGATCTACTCCTTCCTTTTCATCCACACACTCTTCCTTCATATATTTGCTTCATCACTTGATCCACACTCATCCTCTCAACATGCCCAAATCAATGCACCATACTTCTTTCATATTGACCTATTGGATTCCCTTTCAAACTACACTCCTTCAACACCCATTCATTACTGAATTTGTCCCTACGAGATTTTCCACATACATTTCTTAGATTTCTCATCGCCACATTCACCTTACTCTTGTGTTTATCTTGACAAACCCATGCTTCACATCCATAAAACAATGTTGAAATCAACACACTTTTATATACTGCCATCTTTGCCTCTTTCGATAATTCTTCATTTATTGCATTAGTCCACATACATCCAACTACTCTCCGAGATGCATTCATCCGTCTGTTGATTTCACCATCCATTCTTCCATTTTTACAAAAATATTCTGCTCAGATACACAAAATCATTCACTTGTTTTAACAGTTTTACATTCGGTACCTCGGCGTGAACATCTTGATCCTAGTTGTGTGCAGGCGAGAACTTTGGAGAGTGAAGTCTATCCACCAAGTCGTGAATAATTGTAGTCATGCCTTAGTCGACCAAGCAAAGGTGTTATATAGTGGCCGAACACAATGCATCATGGGAAAGAAGGCGGGGGAAAAAATCCCACTACGTGGAGCCGTTCAGGTAAACGAGGCCCTCATTCGTGAGTAAGCCGCGCGTTGCCTTCAGTCAATGTCGATCCTCCGGCCGTCCCGGAGCAGTCTTGTGAGAGAGCCGAAGGAGGACAAATAGATGGCGCCGCTACCCAAGGCGCTGGAAATATTCCATCAAGAATCCGAGGCGTGGTATGTAACACACAAACATTTATACCTTAATAGACATGTATGAATATCAGGGAATAATATATGTGTTCATGGGCAATGATTTGGAGCAGTAATTTTTGTACAGTACGGGGCCAACTTGGTTTGCCCGTTACAATATGAATATGATAATTTCCTTATCAAAAACTATCACCATAGTTTTGGAGACATTTATAGGAAGATCCATTCTGCCTGTTGCCACATTCAAATGATTTAATGCAATCTGCAAATCATTTTCATTCTCAGCCATTAATATAACCAACATATAGTCACTATTTACGTTTCTAAATTTTAGTGAGATTTGTTTAGAAATGGCACTAATAATATCGTAAAATAATATTAAATGTTAAATGTAAAAAGAATTTTGTACTTTATAAGTAAAAATTTATTTCAAATAGAATTCTTCCATAATTTTTGTGTTGCCATTGTGCGGTGTAGCCAATATTGGTGAAACTGAAGGCATTAAAATTCTAGGGAAGGATTTTTTAAGTTTCAAGGTGGAGATTACTCTAAATGGCTTCTAGAAGCATCAAGTTTTTAACATTTTGATAAAAAATAAAAAAGGCTCACTTCAAATAATTTCTAAGTGTTTTTAATTTTCAAAAAATGTCATGGCAAGGTTAACTTAAAATATATTTTAAAGGCATTATATTTTTCAAAAATCTCTCTAAGAGGATCATGCTAAATAGCTTCTTGGTAAACACAAATTTCAAAAAATTTCTGGAAGAGGACCACGCCAAATCGCTTCTAGTTAGATACAAATTTCAAAAAAAGCTCTGGCTAAGGAGCAGCTTAAATAGTAGTTCCTAGAGGCATTATATTTTTTTAAAAAAATCCCGGTGGAGACCACTCTAGATATCTTCTAAGGGTATCAAAATTTTATGGGGGAAGATCACTCCAAAGAGCTTGTAGAGGAGTTAGATTTTAAAAAAAAAATCAATAAGAGGACCACTTCAAATAGGTTCTAGGGGATTCACTCATCAGAGGAGGGGAGGGTACTTGCACTTTCCCTATTACTTAAAAAACTGCTTATCTCCTCCTCTTCACATATAAGTTTACGTAGCCACTGGGTGTAGCACATTTGTATCCATACAACTGTTTTAATATGCATTCTCTACTCATGGCTGAGCACACATCTCAATTGGACGGAGTGATGATTTTCTGATACAGATATTAAAATAAAGTAAAATAAGTATATATACATACATACATACATACACATAATCATGCCATTCCATTACGTGGTAGGTAAGAAACTGAATATAACTCAAAAAACAACTTCATACTTAATCCATCCTCACTAACTTTCTCCACACTTCCCTATCCTTGCATACTTCCTTCACTTCAACGACATCCATACACCGAGTCATACATGCTCTTTTATTCTTAATACTCTTTATATTTCTCTTTTTCACTTATTCATCCACAACATTTAGTCACATCTTACATGGTCTATCCCTTCCTTTGGATCCATACCCTTTACCTTCATAATTCGTAATAAGTATGTTGAGTAATTCCATAGGTGTGCCCATTTTTTAGGTGGGAGAGAGGGGTCCTACCAGTGGTGGCTTGTGGCAAAGTCTCCTAATAAGAGATAGTAAGTTTTTTTTAACAAAGATCCATCTTGAAGTAATTTAGTGTTTTAAAACATAATTGAGGTTGTACTGTGATGAATTTGGTAATGCACCAATAAATTACAATCTTAGGTATTTGGTACAGAAACTTATCATTAATACCTACTTGCTTAGGCACCAAAATTTAGTGGTGTAACACACCTTTTACAAAAAAAATTCACTCATAATTATTTGTTCAAAGTCTCACAATTGGAGGAACAGCCCTTTCAAAAATTAATGAAATATTTTTTGGCCAGGAAAACCGAGAATTACACTGAAATTTTATTCTAGAGTTTGAGTGGTCACCTTGTAATAGTCTACAGGATGACTACAATTGATGTGATGGTAACTGTCTATGCTAATAAAATATAAGTGACTGTGAAAACCGTATTTCAAGAAACCGACAGTTTAACTAATTTGTCTATATGTAAGAATGTATTGCTATAAAATTAAGTATAGATGAAAGGTGAAGTCTTGGAGCATTCCTCTAAGCAATTAATATGATGCCATTGTGTCTATTTATTTGTGAGTCTTTTTGCAAATTGAATTCTATTTCTATAATGGAGTTACCAAAGTACAGCAAACAAGTGTTACCTAAAAACAATTGTTCTTTACCATGGAAATCATTGATATATAATTATTATAAATAAGTAGTAATAAGATACTTGGCACTTTACAGCCAAAGTTTTCAGACAAAAGGCTGTATTTCTATAATTTACAGTGAAATTATGTACTTAATTTTCCCACCCCTTTAATGTAAATTATATTCTAATTTATTATTTCATTATTTTATTCATCCTATAAGATAGGGCCATATTTCTTCTTATTTGTACTTGTTGAATATTCATAGTAAGATTTATTGCAGCCCACACTTCAGCAAATGTCTCAGTTTTTCGAACACCTGCATCTTATTAATAGCTCCTCCCACTTTAGTTTTTGGCACCTTCTGTGCGTTCTTGATTGGTGGATGAAACGAAAGAGAGTTTTCTTGGGCTGATTCTTTTGAAAACATGGTCTAAAAAAGAGGAGCATGCAAAATAACCAGTTGGCTTCAGTCTGTTTGATAAATCTTGTAGTAGTAAGATATGTTTTTGATTGTTCAATAAATGTTAGCAATTCATTTCATTCAGATTTTGTTTGGAAATATTTAGATGGACAAAAGTGTTTCCTCTTGTACTGAAAATCTAAAAGAAGCTAGATTTGTTTTACTAGATACAATTGTTAAAGTGCACAGACAAGGGTTTAAAAGGAAATTATTACATGTAAAGTTCAATATGTGTTTTGAGAAGAATAAAAGATGACAAATTCTCACATGTGTAACAAAAACAGTTATTTATAAACTTAACATAACTATCCAAACAACCAGTATATGAGTTACCGGGTCATATCCAAATAAATAATGGGAAACTAAAGTAGAATGATGCTGATTTAGGGCACTAAGGGAGAGTGATTTCAGGACAAACAAAAGAGACAAATTGTTGTTGATTAGAATTATAACTTTTGAACCACTTTAATTCTACACCTATGAGGCCAATAATAACACGTTTATTTCATAGCCTATTATGATTAATTGTATCAAAAGCCTTTTTGATATCAATTAACAGTCCTTCAGCAACTTTGCCATTATCAATAATATTTTCATCCAGGGTTACCTGTCTCCGACAGGCGCAATTTTTGATCTCTCACAGTGTCTGTTATATGTTGTTATCTGAATCAAGGTCATTGCCCATCATCAATTTTTCTCATAAAGATAGCGCCCATATCAAATTTAGGCTCTCTAGGATTCAATTAGTATATTGTGTCTTTCAGAAGTTTTGAATTTTTCTCACAAATATGACACGCTCCATAACGCACTTACCAAATTTAGACTCTCTTAGACTCAATTTTTATGTTACATCCACCATCTTGTATATGCCTTCTTGGAGTTTTCAAGTTTTGAATTAATAGTAAAAAGATGGCATCTACGTTCTTAGTTTCAGCTCTTTAGGGTAGAAAGAGCCCTGCATGGGTTTTACATTATAATTATGTAGAGTACATTTTAATAGGTTAACTACATAACCTTATTAACATACACATTTATTTAAACTAATGGGTTCAAGAAGAGAAAGATGGAATTTCAAAGGAATACACCCACATTTGCATGAAATTAGTGTAGTAAACAATTTATGATAAACGAACCTCAATACACCTAGATGAGATTGGACCCTGACCTCCCTTCACCAGTAATCCAGAATAGATTATCATAGCATATAGGCCTAGTTGGCGTACATATCGATGCAGGCTGGATAATTTCTTGAGTTAAATTTGTTCTTCTTTCACATTTTGTTTAGAAAAAAATAATAGATCACCTATAGGATAGTATAGAAGGACAAATCTTAGTAGACCTCTAGTTTGAGTGCTAGTAAAGTGTTGGTGTACCGGTAGTTTTATTGTTCAGTCCTTCGCTACTAATGTTTTGGCATCATTTCCTGACCAAATTATTGCACATTTATCAAGAAAATCATATTCTGAAAATTGAAAAATGACACCTGGACACGGGAATCGAACCTGGTGTCATTTTTCAATATTCAGAATATGATATCTAGATGGAGTAATTCCCACTCATAAGCATAAATAATAGCTCTGGCTATTAATTCTTATCAAGAAAATGTTGCCACTAAAACTACAATAACATTTAAACAACATTCATCCTAATTCTTGTATATGTCCCATAGTAATATACATGCATAAAATGTTGTTTTATCTTTATTCCATTTTTATAAAATTATATATCTTATGCAACCTTTCTTTTTGGCCCTTGATTTGCCATTGACAATGACAGCAAATATAGGCCTACACAAGTGTGAATTTAAAAACTTTGACATTGGCAATAATGAGTTATTTTGTACTTGAGAGTCACTGTACGGTACTTTACATTGATTCTACTAGCTTCATGCACTATATCATACTCTTTAGCACATACTCTGTATATTTTGTCCAACACCAGTTAATAGTGTGTATCTACAGAGCAAAGGGTTGCTGAATTTATGCCTGTAAGATAGTTTGTTATATCTGTTTTAGAGCCAAGTTAGTTTGTAAGTTGTGTGCTTATATAATCAGTTGGTTCAGAAAGTTTATGCTGAATATTCCTGGTTTAAAAAATAATATGTTTCACATAAATTATCTGACTCTTTCTTAAGTAAAATCACTAAGAATCTTAGTGTTAAATGTGTAGACGATAGGCTAAATTAATAGTTCGTTGAATGCATATGAGATTATATTCTCTTTTGATTTGTAAATATTTAATTTACATGTCAATTTTGATTAAAAGTTTTGTCTTGATAGTTGCATTAACTTTGATTAAACTCTGAATAGTTTGCTTAAATCAATACATTATTGTTACTAAGATATTATGTTTTAACAAAGTATTATGTTTCCATGGAAAACAATCACCTTATTTTTAAATTGTATTCATGTTAATCTGTTTTATAATTTATTTATTTTTTAAAATATGACTGAGACAAATTGGTAAGATTAACAGTTGGAATGAAAAGTTTGTGTTTCAAACCTAAGAAACACCAGATATACTACTTTTAACCTGAAGTATTGAACATACTGACACTAATCCATGATATTATTAAGTTTTATTATTAATAATCACTGGAAGGGGCTCCACCACAACATTATGCTTTCTATCTCCAGACAAAATTTCTTGGGCATTTACTTACAAATCTATTTTGTGGGGATAGTACACAAAGAGGGTGGGATTCTTGAAACTTTTTTTTTGTTATATTATAGTACCTTAAATAAAGTTTTTTTTCTTCAATACATACAATATTATTAAGTTTCCAATAATAACAAAATATATATTACAAGAAAATTGTATATAATTTTAAAATTAAAACAAAACTTAACCAAAACACATGAAAACATTTGGCCATAATTGGTGAACTTTTTCCTTCTTCACAACTCTGAACCTCACAACTAATATATTTCATTGTTGTCAGAGATATTTAAACCCTCAATAATATAAATTTTGGCGTACAATAATTAATATGTTTAAGCTTATGTCTTCTCACCTGGAAAACCTGGAATTCTCAGGGAATCTCTCTTCGCATGGAAAATCAGGGAATTTTAGGGTTGCTCAGGGAATGTTTTGAATTTCCAGCATTTTTAAAAAACATAATAAAATTGCTTAGCTACTATCACTGCATATATATATATATATATATATATATATATATATACACACACACACACACACACACACACACACTGGTATTTCGAGGGGATTTTTCATATACCGGTAGGCCTAATTGCCTTATTTAAATAATTTAAACGGGACAACTTTAGGTAATATGGATGATTTGATGAATGCACAATTGAAAATATACTACATTTGAAACACCCAGAGACAGGTTCATACAACTAAGCAGGTTCTGTTTTAACTGATGCATGGACATGTGGCAAGCATGTGTGGTCGTTTGAAGAATATTGTTGTTTTAAAATATTAATTAAGGTATAGTTAAAGTGTTTGAAATATTTCCTGGAAAAACCTGGAATTCTAAGGGAATTCTGTTTCTTATATAGAGTAGATATCCTATTAAAATGAAAACAATCTCAACCACACTTAACCTAACCTTTGATGCATCAATACATTTTTTATGTTTTAATAGGTAATATTGTTAAATTAAACTAAAAAGTTTTCTTAAAATTATTTATTAGAAGAAATGGAATAGAACCAAGATGATAGAATAAGAATTTAATAGAACCATGGATTAAAATAGCATTTTTGTGAATATAATATTTCATTGCAAGCTTTTTGGGGATCTTAGGTTGGGATAATTTATAGTGATAATAATGTTAACGATAGCTATTGTAAATTAAAATACTTTTAACATAATGTTGTGACAGTTATAACTGTTTAAATATTTATGTTATTTATGAGTTATTTTAATTTTGTAATTTTGTAAATATTAAGTTTGGTATTATTGGAAATGTACCACTCTTGCTGTGAGTATTAATACCAACAAATAATTTATTTAGGCCTACTTCCATAAAAGCACAAAAAAAAAGCATCAAAAATCCCAATCTCTTTGTGTTCACTTCTTCATTCTATTTCCTTATGAGCTAGGTTTTATAACTTTAGGTCTCTTTTAGGCATCATTAGTTTCACCGGAGGTCACACAGTCTAAGGGGTCGCCCATAAACCATGTAACACTGTTGTGAGTAGGAGAGGGGTGAGAGGGAGCTTTAGTTTCTACATGATGTTACATGGGGGGAGGGTGGTACATCACAGATCTTATAGGCCCTATTTAAATTATAATGTTGAAAAAATAAAACTGTTCATGATTTCATTGTTAATAAACATACTCTCGATTCTGAGCTGTTTCAAATCTGAGTCCCTCTTTTAGTGTCACAAAAGCTTCCCTATGAATGAATTAATGGCACTCACTCTTGATGGGAAAAGTTACGTAACACAGGTTGAAAAAAGGGGTGGGGGGGGGGGCGAGGGGTGTCAGGCTAAATGTCTACTTGATGTCACATGGAAAGGGTTGACAGAGGGTCNGGGGGGGGGGTTTCATCATCACTCAAAAATTCAACTTAAGGTGGGGTGCTAGTGATCTTGAGTTTAGGTAAGTATTTTTGAAGTTTTTATAGAATAAACATTTTTTGCTCAAAATAAATCAAATATTTCTTCTATAGAAACATAGAGTTTAGTTTTCTGCACATGCTAATCTCAACATTTCTTGAATATCTGTCAAAGGTGTCCTGGAATTTAATGACAACTTTTTTGATTTAAAAAGTTGGTTAGATAAAGCCACTAATCTAATGTTAGATATCCAGCAACTGTTGATATTACCATGTGAAGAAAATTAAACTCTTTATTTGTATAGAAGCAATATTTGATTTATTTTGACAAAAAAAAAAGTTTTGCTGTAAAAACTTCAAAAAAAAACTTGACCTTTCCTCGAGTCTATTTACAATTTATTGCTTTAAAATCTAAAAATCTATGGGAACAATTTTTTTTATAGTATTAGAGAGAGAGAGGCCTTTTCCCCTAAATATTTGGTATCACTTTGGGTGGCATTATTTATTGAAAGCATAATTAAAAATAACAGCAACTATTCATGTTCAAAGAGTATCAAGATTCATTAGTCTCAGATGCGGGCTTGATCATTAGAGTACAGGTATTGCATTTCAAATTATGTTTAGTCTCCTCTGATAGTCTTAGTTCACTCCCGGTGAGCTCAAAAATAAAGTATTCCCATGGTGTAAAAGCTATTAGGGTACGAGTGTCTCAAAGTCACTGTAAATTGAATTTAGGTACTATTTTGAAAATATATATATATATATATTGTTTGCTTTGTTGGAAGAAAGCAATGATATATAATTAATTACATAGGCGAAGCTTGGGGGATGAACTATTAGAATTACAGACATGAGCCGCATCTCAATTATAATCAATGCTCACTGGATACCTCAGTAATAGAGCATTGGTGCACTAAGCCAAAGGTACTGGGATTGCTTCACATGTCCAGGAGTCATTTTTAAATTTATTCAATTTACCACTTTGGTTACAACACAGTTATGTTACAATTTTGGTGATGCTCACCTGTATTTGAAGTAATATCAATTTTTGTTTAGTCAGAATACCCTCTTCCATAAATTTAAACCAAGTTAATATCTAATAAAATTAATTAAAATTAAAATTCTTACGAAGATGGGGAGATCGAGGTTCGAATCCCTGTCAAGTCTAATGAGTTTTTTTCCCTAAATGGATTCCCACTATCCTTCCACGCAAATGTGGATATATTACTTCTAAAATGCTTCCTTCCTAATCCATACCCCATTCGAGTAATTATCATGTATGCGTATAACCTGAACAGGTAGTAAGACACGGTGATATAAAAAAAACCCATTAAAACCTTCCTTTTCAAGACTTTGTATTAAAGATATGCTATTATTGAGTTGTAAACTACAATATTCCCTAGATATTATTGTAATATATGCTCCAAGCAATGCAAGCAGCCCTATGTCAACTGCATCCATTTATGTTCATGTGATGTAATGAATCGTATGGACTTTTTCATTTAGGAACCATAATAATTTTCACACCACATTGTTAAAGGAATGAACTCTATAGAGACTTGCCTACACACGGTCCACAGTTGGTCGGGAGTTTTGAAAAAAGGAAAGGAAATCATCTTGTATTGAAATACATAATCACTTTGTAGTATGAATGAAACTAATTACATTTCAAATATAAGTCAAGCTTTCACTGTGTTAAAAAGTATTAAGAGCCTGAGTCACACAGCGGATAATGCATAACTTATGTAATACAGCTTGAACTAGGTGTTTCATCATATTTAGGTTTTTGTGGTCTTAATTTAGAAACATTGGAATTGAGACCAGCAAAATCACTTTACCATATTAAGTAAAATTAAATGGAAAAAACCCAGGGTGTCTACCAATACTGGAAATGTACTTGATTTTATTTTTGATACTAGAAATACTGGAATATACTGAAATTTTGAATCAGATACTGGAAAAATATTCAGCCTTTTTACATCGAGTGAAATGTTGGATTACGCATTTTGAGACCCCTGATATTATTTGGACTACTGATAGTTCTATTTTGACCACCCCTCAATTATTTACTCTATGGTCTATCTTGTTTGCCACACAATTAGTTGACCTTGTAGATGACCTTGCAGTGGGTATGTTTGCCTCACTTGCTGATCTTTCTATTCTCAGTCTCTACACCAGTGACTCCCAACCTTTTTTGTTTGAAGGAACCCTTGAAATATTTCGAAAAATCTCAAGGAATCTGGCAGACATATAATAGATTCGACAGGGTTACATTAAATAAATACACGTAAAAAAGTGGGCTAGTAGTAAATCATAATTAAATAATACTTTTGAATAAAATATTATGCAAGTATTTACCGCCTAGTAATATTTAGCTTACTAATATTACTGTTAATAAAAAAATTACAAACATTTTCAGTTTACATCTGGCTTACTGGTTATAAACAAACTTGGTATATATGTTTTGCAATAGTTTAGTGTTATTACAATGTTTTTTATAGACTCGTTAACGAAAAAATAAGTTACATTTTATTGTTTTATTATTAATTCACAACTGAAAATAATGCAAGTTTCAATAGAATAATAACGATTCCAACTGTCACTTAATTTAATGTGAAACTTGGACTTGCTTTTTTGAACACAACCACTTATTTCGTGGTCGCATCTTTGATAGGCACACACTAAGTTCTTCTTCCACATACAACAGTATATTCCTCTGTTATTTTTAAATTCATTACACACGAAAATGTTTGCTCACACAAGTACAATGTTGAGAATTTTAGCAATATGTTTATAGCTTTCTGGGAAATGGCAAGAAAATCTGTTTACACTGATATCCAAAACATATCTAGTGACAGTTCATTAAATTAAATATTTAGTGTGTGATCACACTTCAGTTCAGTCAATTGTTATTCTTCCTGCAGGCTGAGTAAATTTTCTGAGCTGTTTGGAGAATCTGTGAAAGGGTTCCTGACCCAATTATACTCTTCTGATGACAAAGAAGGGAATTACTTGGCAAGAATTTCAGCCAGATTCCATATGGCCGGAAATTAGGGGCATAATGATTTCACGGTGGTTGTCAGTTGTAATGCTCGGAAGATGAGAAAATAGGGGTAACATTTCAAGATTACCCTTAGAAAGATGTTTTTTCCAAACACCAATTTTATTTTTGAATGCTACAAGTTTGTCTGTACACGTCAAAATATTTTCCTTGGGATCTTGCATGTTGGTGTTCAACTTATTTAGGTGTTCAAAAATATCTGCCAGGTATGCTAGTTTCAGGAGCCACGATTTGTCCTCAAGATAGTTGGAAAAATAACTTTTATTATTTCCTCTGAAGAAAATCTGGAGCTGCTCTTGTAGTTTGAATATGTGCGTCAACACTTTTCCTCTTGAAAGCCATTTAACTTCTGTGTGTAGAAGAAGTCACGTAATGTAGTCTTTACCCATGTTTACACAAATTTTTGTAAACATGTGGGACTGCAGAGGATGCTGCTTAATAAAGTTAACTATGTTAACAGCTGTATCAAGAACATGTTTCAAATCTTCTCTAATCATTTTATAAACCATAACTTCTCTATGACGAAAGCAGTGGGTCGTTATAATATCTAGATTATTTTCTTTGACAAGAGTAACAAATCCCTCTATTGAGCCAATCATTGAAAGGGCACCATCAGCACCAACAGCTCAAGATATATTAATGAACTTTATATCTGCACTAAAAGGCGAGGGATTGTATCTTAAAAAAATGCTTCAAGTTTCCATGGATGGACCAAATGTAAACCTCATATTTTTAAGTGATCTCAAAAATTACTTGAAGGAAGATTCTCCACAAGATCCTGAGCTACTGGAATTTGGAACTTGTTCTTTACACATTGTCCATGATGCTTACAAAACAGCACATGCTAACCCTAGTTGGACTATTAACCAGTTTTTGCGCTCACTATATTATTTATTTAAAGATTTTCCAACAAGACGTGCAGAACATCAAAGAATAACAGGATCATCTCTTTTCCTGATGAAGTTTTGTTCTATTAGATGGGTAGAAAACTCAAGGATGTTAGAGAGAGTAATGTCAATGCTGCCGTATTTAAAACAGTGTTTTTATTCTAACAAGCATCCTCCAAAATCTGATAAATTTCAAACATTAAGCAATTTTGTGAAGGATGAACTGACAACAAAGTTGGGATTCATGCTGTCAGTTTCACTTGAGTTGGAGCAATTTCTTACTGAATATCATAGCAATCAACCTCTATTGCCATTTATGTTTGCAGATCTAAATAAACTACTTGAGCACTTAATGAACAGAATTGTAAAATGTGATGTAATGAATTCAGCAAATACTTCCAAAAAATTGTTAGCCATTGATTTAAAGAAACAATCCAACATGAAATCACTCCCTACTGTAGATATTGGGTTTGCAGCATCAACATCTTTGAAAGGAATTAAAGACATCAAGATACTTCAGTTCAGAGGAGATTGTCAAAAATTCCTAGTTGATCTCTGCAACAAACTTTTACATAAGTGTCCTCTCTCCTACAAAATTGTCAAGGGTGCTAGCTGTCTCTTTCCCGCAGTCATGCTCAATACATCTGTTAGAGCCTATAGACTAACTTCTGCATTAGAAGTCCTACTAAACAAGAAACAACTATCTAGAGTGCAAGCTGATGTTGTAAAAAATACTACTTGGACTTTGTATCAAAGCAAGAAGTTATTGACTACCTTAAACAATTCACTTCAAGTGGTGACCAGCTTGATAAGTTCTTTACGAATATTTTTTCTAGAGTAATTGCATACCAGGAACTACAATATTTCACTAAAAAAAATATTGTTCTCTTTCATAGCAATGCAGCCGTTGAGTGAAGTTTTGCTGTGAATAAAGAATGTCTGGTTGAAAACCTACATGAGGACAGCCATAGTGCTCAACGTGTAACTTATGATGTAATCACTGCAGCCGAGGGACTTCTAAATATGACAATTTCAAAAAAGATGATTCATGCTGTGAGGAATGCATCGGGAATAAGGAAAGAAGCGCTTGAAAAGAAGAAAAGGTTGGAGTATACTTAAGTCAAAAAAGAAAAACAGCATCTGAAGAAATAAAAAAATTAGAAGTGAAAAGAAGAACAGTTTTGAAAAAAGCAAAGGAAGAGGCAGAAGTGTTAGAACATGAAATGCAAAAATCGAATGAATTTTAACTTTTGTCTACATTCTAAAAAAATTTTGTTTTTGGGTTTTATCATCTTAATTTTTAATAATGTTAAGAAATTGCAATCATCTTTCTTTCCAAGTAATTTTTATCGACATAATATTTGTTGAAGATTTTGTATCTTTATTACTATATATTTATTAAACAAATTCATCATCAAAAATATAACTTGTGGAAAGTGTCGACTGTCAAGGGTTGGTGGGGATAATAGTTAGTTTTTGTGGTAGAGTAAACTTCCTGGCTGTAATCATTCTTTGAAGTTGTGTCACCAAGGTTGATTACTTGTACCTCTAAAGTTCTAAGAGTGAGGTGAAATGACCTATCAATTTTGCCAGGAGAGGTATTTTCACATACCTTCCAGGGTTCTTTTACATGCCACATGGAACCGAC
>CABFWB010001946.1:40993-77114 GCA_902151455.1 Timema bartmani
GTCCTGAGGCGAGCACTTTACCCCAAGACCACCGAGGTCGACGGTGGTAAAGGTAATTAAAAATGTAATGTGTGTGTGTGTGTGTGCGCGTGTGTGTGCGCGTGCGCACACACATGTATTAAAGATGGGTCGGATCCACCTTTTTTCAAATCTGAAACTTCATTGCCATAAAATCCCTAATTAAAATTTGAATTTTAGAAAATATTGTAAGCATAAGTATTTAACTTTCCCATTAACTAGGATTTTTTCCTTCACTTCTGATTTTTTTTACATTAAATGGTAAATTAATGATCTGGGGTTTGGTTGTTAGGTTTTCCTATCATTATCTTTGTTTTAACCACAATAAATTATTTAACTATTTCAATATCTTTAAAAAATAACTCAAACTTAGTAACTATTTAAAAAAATGATTACCTATGATTTAAGTCTTGAATCCATGAATATTCCTTGTAGGTTTTAGGGTCCCATCCTTAGTATATACTAAAATATATGCGTCAATACACTTGCTTCTTAGTGTAAAAATGTTTAACTATGACAAACATAGGCCTACCCTAACTTTCTATGATTTTATGATTTTGAAATAGGGATTGTTTGTGTCTGAGTACCTTTCATATATACTGGATTTCTTAGAAAAAATATACCGGAAATACTGGAATTTCAAAACTATAGTCAGGTAGACACCCTGAAAACTTCACTGTTCTCGATTTCAGTGTTATCAAGTAAAAAAATACAGAAAACCACACTTGATATGATTTCTGGTTTGAGTTTAACTATGTATCTTAAAACCGAGTTATTCAGTATTTTGTAACTATTTCCAGCATATGCACTGTGCCTTATCAAAACCTAGCAGAAAAGTGTGGAGGCAAAAGGTTCAGGCCTTCTACTGACAAGGTAACTATAAATATTGTAATTAACTTACATATAATTATTTACAAACTATCTAGATTACTTGTTAGGCTACCCATTTGTACAGTAGAGTCTCAATAATCTGACCTTTGGTTATCCGACATTCCGTTTAATCCGACATATCCTAATGATGTTCAATTTACATTGTTGTGCAGTATCCGCATGCATATTATTTTCCCACTACCATTGTTTCTTTGTCAGTAAGTAAGTCACATACCTCTGTGGTTGTAGCTCTGATCTCCCGCCTCAGTAAGTCACACACCTCTGTGGTTGTAGCTCTGATCTCTCACCTCAGTAAGTCACACACCTCTGTGGTTGTAGCTCTGATCTCCCGCCTCAGTAAGTCACACACCTCTGTGGTTGTAGCTCTGTTCTCACGCCTCAGTAAGTCACACACCTCTGTGGTTGTAGCTCTGATCTCCCGCCTCAGTAAGTCACACACATCTGTGGTTGTAGCTCTGATCTCCCGCCTCAGTAAGTCACACACATCTGTGGTTGTAGCTTTGATCTCCCGCCTCAGTAAGTCACACACATCTGTGGTTGTAGCTCTGTTCGCACGCCTCAGTAAGTCACACACCTCTGTGGTTGTAGCTCTGTCCGCACCGCACGCCTTAGTGAATGTTTGCACTGTACTCGTTAATACTGTTATTGAGTTTTGCATTTTCCCATTAATATAATTTTATTGTGTGAAAAATATGTCAAGTGAAAAAAGAAACAAGTGTTTCTTTCAGTTGAAAAAAACTTAAAAAGAATAATTACTAACAAACCCTAATTCATACATATTCTGCACTTTTATTTACAATAATTTGGATTTTGTTCTCTGCCCTTCTCCTTCCTCCTTCGCCTGTTTCCGTATTGTCCGAGATTTCGGTAATCCGACCACCTGTCGGTCCCGTTTAGGTTGGATTATTGAGACTCTACTGTATTTACTTTGTAGTCATAGATTATGCTATGGTAATTTATTATAAATTAAAACAGTCATTCAAAAGTAAATAGAAACACAGCACTTTTTTATTGTTGTTAAAAAGCAAATTATATTCTGGAAAAATAGCTTAAAATAAATATTGTAGGTTGTAATTAAGATATTATTTTTTGACATACTCTAACGCTCAATATTACGGTACACAATTTGTTTTGCTTATTGCACATATACATGTTTCTTATTTTATTAACATCGACCAAACATCTAAGCCATGGTGACAGGCTTATTGTCAAACAAAGCCTAAAATATTTTCCACGCCATTAAAACTATGAAATTATCAGTGCTGTAGTCAAGCTAGGACAGTACCATGCTACTTGACTAGCTGCGGGGTGCCACACTGATGCTTTAAAAGATATATAAACATATTTTAAAATAAAAACTCAGTACCAAGTCTGGTTGCGATAAGACCTCACACCCGCTTGAGTGCCCAATGGTCTATGGCTGTAGTGACCAGACTTTTTGATCTGGGTATCTACTCCAAAGAAGGAAAATCCTTTGTGATCTACTACGGAACCATAGGCTTATATTGTTTATTTCATTATTAAAAGATGGATAACTCATTTTGTATTTTAATAGTAAAACTATATTGCATATAAGAATTTAGAGTCCTTTCACACACTGAAACTGAGGTTTTCATCAAACCACATATTATATAATTTCCCTGAAAAAAGTATTTTCCTACTAAACATTTGACTTTGAAGTTGATGCATGATAGGATAGTTTGTTGAGTGAGAGTTCTTTATTACTCTGTCACAAGTGAGGGCAGGATTGTAAATGGCCATCAGTCAGACAGCTTCGATATTTAGATTGTCTAATGTTTATTTGATAAAAACCTGCAAACCCTTTCTTCATTTACTTTCTTTCAATCTTTTTAATCGATCTACCAGGCGATGCACCAAACTATTAGCCACGGTCAACCAGTAGATCCTGATAGACTGTTTGGCCAAATCTGGTTTAAGGCATCACTCTTGTGTTGAACTGGCCTGCTGGTTATGAGATCAGGTTTGAATCCTGGCCGGGTCTACTGAGGGTGGTTTTTCCTAAATGGTTTCTCACTCTTATTCCATGCAAATGTGGGTAAATTATATCTAAAAGGCTTCCATCTTCATCCCTACCTCAATATGATAATTATAATTTACCCGCTTCAATGGCCACATTGTCTAAGGTATCACTTTTGCAATAGACTAGACTGCTAATGGCAGAGAGATCATGGTTGGATCCCAGTAGCGTAAAATGAGGGTGGTTTTCTTAGATGGTTTCCCTCTCTCTCGATCCAAATGAGGGTACACTTATTCTAAATTCAACCTTCCTCATCCCTAACCCACTAGCTTAATTAGAACATAAGCATATAACCTGAATAAGTAGTAAGATGTGGTGATAAAAAAAAAGGCCTCGCAATGTGTAATAGATACCAAGCCCACTAGAGTAGTCACACAGTCAATGCCAACCATTTTCAACAGCCTTAACAAACATTTTCTTCGCCTACCCCAACCCTTCCAACACTTTCTTTTATCTGTGTGGTGGTGAGCCTAATTTAAATGAGTGTTTGACTTCACCAAATACCTCTTTTCAAACCAATCTTAGTTCTCTGTTCAAACTCTATGCCTGTGCTCTGAAATCCTTACAATAAATTAGTCTTTATATAGTGTGTAGCTTTACATTCAATATTCATAAATAAATTGGGTATGAAGTGCAGATTAGACTTTATAAACATGAAGCAAACTTTATTTCAGACAAAACTACCTCAAGAACCTGCTAATAAAACTGGTAAAATATTAACTGTAATATCTGGAGCTTCTAATGTTGATTAACAGCCGTGTGAGGATCACAACAAGTGCTAGTGCTGCTGATTCATCTCATTCCTCTCTTTTAATATTGACAAAAGAGCTGTCATATGGGCAGAAGAAAAGTGGTTGGAACATAAAACGAGACACAGTTGACTGAAGCATGCCTGATTTTCTGTTAATGCTATAGGAGTGTACAATACATAAATCCTTAGTTGGAGCATTGAGAGGATTCATTGTTGGGACACTTGCAATGGCACGAAAAGGTAGACATGTTCATGAAAACTCCCAGTCTCATAACAAAGTATGTAAAATAGTATTTAATGCACAAGAACAAAATTTGGAAACACAAACCATATATTAGATTAATTTTGACAAGTTAAAAAGTTCAAATCTTCAACACAGCACTCGGCAAAGAGTGAGACCTTAAATTGTGACCATACCATATTAGAACTAAAAAAAAAAATTGTTTGGATATTGGAAACATACCCCATTCACGTTATAGTGCAATACAAATTAGTGGCCATGTAGCACAATCATTCAGGATGGATGAGACCGGGATTCACCACGAGTATCAATCAAGAAGGCCACTTATTAGTACTGATGAGGAACAAGGGAAAATGCTGCTTACTACCCAATCCCCAAATAGTGTCAAACCCATTGCTGAGGGCACTCCAGGTGACCTGGCTGTGAAGCAAGAACCCAGAACCCTTGAATGTGTGGACATGACTATTGAAAAGACCCTTGATACGAGACCTACGGAAAGAGAGCACAGCTCGGAGGTGCTTGGTTTGACTCTGCCAGCTTTGCGCCCTTGACGGGAAACAAAACCAGTGAAGAAACTTATTGAAAAACTGTGAAATTAGAGGAGTGAAGATGAAGGGTATTACAGAAGTTCTGTTGGTAGTGTGGTTTTGGTTAATAGAGGGTAGGATGATCCATGGTTTTGTGGGGTTATAGATATTGTGAATAGGGATGGGGAATTAGAAAGTATTACAAAACTGAGAACACTAACAGTTAAAATTGCGAGTATCTTAAACTATAAAATTTAATATTTAGATGTTAAACAACCATTTCAAGCCCTGTAATGAAAGAAAGACAGAGATGTTTGTCAAGAAGAATATTACAAATTATTAAGGATTTTGAAATACCGACCTTGAATTTGTGACCAAATAATATGGAAGTGACAAACGTTGAGGACTCTAAGAACTGAAAATAAAGGTTTTGAATGAATTTCTAGACTACGTTGTTTGTGGATGAAGACGTATTCTAGAGTCGCCTAAGCCTCTGGGAAATTGCTTAAAATCCCTTCCTTGTAGTTCTTGAGTGCGGACATGGTTTCAGTGTAATGATCTTAATAATTAGTTATGCTTATCCTTATAAGTCATTTTAAATAATTAATGTTCATAAAATTAAATGGTCCACCTTTGAATCAATGGGACCCACTAGCATAAGTTTGCAGCTTGTTGCTGTATTGTCGGTTAGCTGTGGAGACAAAATCATGTCATGTCATGTTCTTGAGGGTAATATAAATTAATTTTGGTCTTTACTTTTATAACTTTCATAAGATGAAGAAATTAAGTTACATTTACACTATATATATTTTTGTAATTTCATGACCATTAAATTGCTAATCTAACTTTCCACTTAGCATGGTTAAATATAAAGTTACTTTGAATATTAAGAGAATGGCCATCCAGTTGATATTTTTTTCCAGGAATACACCACTAGAAATTATATAATGTTCTAGTCATACACAACATTGCAAACTTGTGATAGACATTACTCTCTAAACGATACACTTTTATTATTTTAATTTGTCATGATTAAATATACTGATAATGTAAGGTTAAAATACAAACTACGTATTGATTGGTTAGCTAATTAAAACCTGCCTTTGTGGTCGCATGGTTTTAAGGTATCACTCTCGCAATAGACTAGACTGCCTATGACAGGTAGATTTTGGTTCGAACTCCAGTTGGTTATACAGAGAGTTGTTTTCCCTAGATGTTTTTCCATTCTTCCTGCATGTACATGTGGGTACACTTACTTTAAATTCAACCTTTATCATCCCTAACTCGCTAGAGTAATTAGTACAGGTGTGTATAGCCTGGCAAGATGGTAAATTGTGATACTTAAAATAATAATTAAAAGGAAAAGAATTTTAAAAACATTATAAAATGTCTGTTAAAAGTGTAAGACTCTTGAACATATGTTGTACACTTGGCTTTTATAAATCTTAGCAACTACTGAATGAGCTGCTTGTGAATAAATCATGTTCTCTCTAAAACTTATACAAACCTAACTAATTATCAGATACTTAAGTATTTTGTTCAGTTATTGAAACAATAACATACACACATCTTCAAACCATTTGTTACATGTGTCAGTATATTATCATTGCCAGCCAACAATAGTTCTCTCACCAACATCTTCAAACCATTTGTTACATGTGTCAGTATATTATCATTGCCAGCCAACAATAGTTCTCTCACAAACATCTTCAAACCATTTGTCACATGTGTCAGTATATTATCATTGCCAGCCAACAATAGTTCTCTCACCAACATCTTCAAACCATTTGTCTCATGTGTCAGTATATTATCATTGCCAGCCAACAATAGTTCTCTCACCAACATCTTCAAACCATTTGTCACATGTGTCAGTATATTATCATTGCCAGCCAACAATAGTTCTCTCACCAACTTCTACTTCCCTAATCTCTCATGTTCATTTTTAGAACTCACCTCACTCTAAATGTTATGGTGCTTACGGGTTCTTCCATTTTACACCAAATAATAATAAAAAAAATTAATTAATCCATCCACAATACACTGAAAAAAATAAGTGTTTCAAACTATATTAATCTAATAAAAATATCCATCATTGTAAATAATAGATGTGAAAACTATTGTTTTTTATAGGACATAAAATGGCCCCCAGAAGGGAAAGGAAAGCCATGTGTGTGCAGAAAACATTTGTGCTGCAAGGTTAGTAGACTACAGAGGTTTTGTTGTGCTGACCACATGATAAGCTCTATCTGCATAAGTTGACACTATCTTCACCAACACATGGCAGCCGCTCCGTCAGTATGTATCGATTGTGGTCTGACAGCATAGAGTTGAAAGTAAAATAATAAAAAACTATTATGTCACTAAATAAGGGAAAATTCGCTCATTCAATTTAAATAATCTGTATTTATGTTATTTTCTTGGCAGATGAAGTACGTTCAACCAGAACGACCAAAGAACTTCAAGCCTCATCGAGTAAGTTTTCATTACATTAATTACAATAATATGTGGACCATAACAGGATTTATCAAAATATGAAGACCAGAAGGCATATTCCTTGGAGTCATAACATTACCTACTTAAATTTCTACTAAATCTGAACATATGCTGGTATTTTAACTACAGTAATAGGATATTTTGATATTTTTTAAGTTTTATCCAAACAGCTTTGTATTTCCTGGCTAATACTAACATTTTTTAGACAAAATGATCAGGATAGGTAATTCCCCTAATTTGTATGTTTGTTTTATATGAATCCCTAAAATAGATATCAATAATTAGTTAAGATTCCATTGATGCATCGAAAGCTATTAAAAGCCATTCAACAGTAAAATGTTGATACATACCAGCTGGCTTAAGCTTTCATGATTGATAAACTCACTTTTTTAAGAGGGCATCTAGTTTTAAAATTAGATATAGAATATCAATTATATTTAAGTTACACTTAAAAAAAGTTACCCACATTGACTGTAATAAGAAAAAAAATAAAAAATAATGTGTATTATCTCACCATAGAAAACAAACTAATATCCCTATGCTGTTTCTTTTTTTCTTTGTAGTGCTGTACATGCTGACTAGAAAGTCCATTCCTTATTTTCATGATGTGCTTTCCAGACGTACGAGCATCCCAAGGAGGGCTTACAGGGGGACACAGTGTACAAGATGTCGTATCTCCCCCACAGCAAAGCTGCCGCTCTCAAGAGCCGAGGCATCCCACACAAGGCAGAACATACTCTTGGCCCATGTGGGGACTTCTCTGGAGACACTGTACACAAGGTGACAACTTGTACACAGTCGCACTAAAAACACAAAGTTTGCTCTCTTGCACATAAATATCTATGTGAGATATAGTGTGTGCTAACTTTGTGTATTATTTGTCCATAGCAATTTACAAAAAAGTTTTTGAATATCATTTAGTTGTTACTCTACTGTCTATTATTTTTTAGTAATGAATTGGATTCAAATTTAATACATACATTGAATTAGAGTACTTTTTTTCCCCAAATCTTGAATTTAAATTAAAATCATGCATGATGAACAACACTCAGGAAAAATTACCAAACAAAAAATTGAAAAAGTAAATGATTTCAATTAATTAATTAATTGAAATAAAAATTAAAATTCACACACATTTCAAAAGTAAACACATTGTTGTTAAATACACCAAACAATCTAAATCTTTACTTGTATTAATTTGTGTATTGTAAAGTACAGTAAATTTTGTAGGTAAATCTGATCCACAACCATCACTTACCAAGACTGAATGGTGTCAGTTTTAATTTGAAATATTTGGGGTGATTATTTTTTTGAAATCTCTTAATCTCTTGATCTCTTGAAAAACGCAGGAATTTAGGGATTCAATCATTCCCTGTATAAGTATTTTACATCAGGGGTCGGCAAAAGGTCGATCTCACAACAGTTTTCACTCGATCACTTAAGATAACTACATCCTCACGAAAAGGTAAGCTTACCTTGCGTTATTCCACAATGGAACAGCACATAAGATAGGGACATAGTGTAATCCGACAAGGTAAGACTGCTACCTTTCAGGATAAACAGAGTGAACATTTTATTTATTTTATGTATTTAATATAAAGGCAGAGACATAAGTATTGGAGGAAATATTTAATTTTAAGGAATAAATATAAGATGTTTTGGGGAATAAAAGGAATTAAAAGTAGAGTGGATAAACGAGGGGTGATCACGGGACCTTTGATAAATGTAAAAGTCGATCGGGTTCCAAAAAGATTCCCGAACTATGTTTCACATGATATAGAACCTTATTACTTTAGTACTATGTGCTTATATCCTTGTTATACAAACTATGCAACAGATGCCACTTATTTTATGTATTCATCAACATGGCATGGCTTTTTTATGATTATTTAAAGGATTGATTGAAAAAAAGATTTGTATACATATTTTTGTATATTTCTTACATAGTAATGAACACTTATACATGGGTATATGGTTCAAGGAGTTAGACTTGCATTGCAATTGGTCCCTGTTGATGCAGAGAGGTTCCAATCTTTGCCAAGTTATTTGTTTAACCCCTTCCCCCCCATTTATATTGATCATTGTGATTTTCAAATCTTCTTTATGTGTTAATCCCTCTTCATTCCTACATATATTAAACTAGCACTAGTCTTTGTGTTGAATGTTTTAATTTAAAACCTGACAAATTTTAAAATCCATACATTTTTAAATAATGGCAACTTATTGAAATTAAAAATCTCAAATCTTTTCTCTGTTTAGATGTCTTACCCTGGTTGGCCCGGAGTTCTGCCAGCACAGACTATCCCTCCAATACAGCGCAGTCTGTTAGGGGAGGGACCCATGCAAGATGTGACCACACAGAGACACGACTACAGGCCAAAACCTTTCAGTAGGATTGAACCTTTCAAACCGCCAGGTCAAATTGTCACATCAGACAAGCCACTGGATGGTGAGGAAACATTTAGTTAAGGTTATTGCAGGGCTTAGTGAAAACTTAATTGTGTGTATCTGAGGGTTTGTTATGATACATCATGCATTAGGATATTTAAATTTAACTTGCGAATATTATCTGGATGAATATATAAACATTAGCAAAGTCCTCTTCAAAAAGAATCATGATTGGACAAAATTAGAAATGCGTTAAATGTTAAATTAAAAAATTATTAAGCATGTAAAGTCATTGTTGCCATTGAACAAAGCGGTAACGGTTGCCTCTTGAAGAAAATTGATCACTACTGCCCAATCCAATGACCTAGGTGTCGTTCTATCGGAACTCATCGGGTGCGCAACACAACTTCTAGAAGAGGTAACAAAAAACACAAAAGAAAGGAAAAGGAAATTTGTAAAGAATGATAGGATACTTAGACAGTAACATGTAAAAGGAATAATAAAAGATAAACTCAGGAAATGAACATTGGGTGAGACTATAATATATCTCTTTAAGGAAAACCTATTTCGCTTTATGAGGTAATTGTAATTATATTTGGAAGAAGGTACAATAATAATAGCCAAATATTAACATTTTTTGTTTTAAAGCAAAGTCCTCTTCAAAAAGAATCATGATTGGACAAAATTAGAAATGCGTTAAATGTTAAATTAAAAAATTATTAAGCATGTAAAGTCATTGTTGCCATTGAACAAAGCGGTAACGGTTGCCTCTTGAAGAAAATTGATCACTACTGCCCAATCCAATGACCTAGGTGTCGTTCTATCGGAACTCATCGGGTGCGCAACACAACTTCTAGAAGAGGTAACAAAAAACACAAAAGAAAGGAAAAGGAAATTTGTAAAGAATGATAGGATACTTAGACAGTAACATGTAAAAGGAATAATAAAAGATAAACTCAGGAAATGAACATTGGGTGAGACTATAATATATCTCTTTAAGGAAAACCTATTTCGCTTTATGAGGTAATTGTAATTATATTTGGAAGAAGGTACAATAATAATAGCCAAATATTAACATTTTTTGTTTTAGACTATATCCACAAAAATTTAGAGTTAAAAAGTTTGCCACCCTTATAAAAAATTGTTTTTTATTTTATCACCACGACTTACTACCCATTCGGGCTATACATTTCTTATGAATATTTAAATAGTAAATTAATTATCTGTTATTTAGCTATGCTTAAAATTGTGTTGGAATACATAATTAATATTCAATGTACAAGCTCAAAAAATTCTCTACCTTGGATCAGAAAGAATATTAAGAAATTTTTCGAATTCTCAAATATCCTTGATGATTGAGGATTCAAAGGACCCATCTTAACACAAACAGATTAAGCTAAACATACTATGTTAATTTAACCTGTTCATATCATACACTGTTTCTGACAAATTAAAATTTTAGAATACTTCACTTAATAATAAATAAATCATTATAAATCAAGCAAAGTTTTATCTGGAATATTTATTTTCAGCACTGTTTAAAAATGAGTTTTTACTTCCACCGGTTTTTTAAAAACTCCCTTGTACAATCAAAATAGTGGCTGTGTTTCATAGACTTGACAACAATGCTAGCATCATACCAACCTCCTCGTCGAGTTGCTCAACCTGTCTCCTTCAAACCTGAAAGATACTATAAGAAACCTTGTGATGCGATGGATGATAAGACTGTACAGAAAATGAGCTATGTGCCGTGGCCTGTAAAGGATAAGGAGTGCATGCCGTGGGCCGACAAGCAGAAGTACAGGCATCCCTGTCAGCCCATGGATGGCAACACTGTATATAACACTAGGTAAGCACATTTTACTTTGGAAAGTGATAACGAACTAAGCAACCAGTGGCAGCTCGTGACATTTTTTCGTGGGACAGCACAAAATTGAAAAAAAAAGAGATAAAACTATAAACAAAGCTGTTGTTATTTATATTTTTATAATGAAAGTCTTTCATCCCTTCATTGATGTTTGAAAATATCTCAATCACTTTGTTATCGAAATCAGAAATTAAAGTTAAAAGTTTCTTTTCGACTGATAGAACTGCTAAAGCATTTAGTTTCTTTCCTGTAATTGTACCCCTTAAGATATTCTTAATCCGTTTTAGGGTAGAAAAAAAACCCTTTCACATTCACTTGTTGACATCAATGAAGTGCAAATAATCTCCGACAGTTTAAAACTTTCAGATAAAATCTCACTTCAGTTATTTTGTAAAATAAACACTAATAAAGATATCACACCTTTAACTATGCACATATCATCACATTTGTAAATTACATTCAATTTACTCTTTAATTCCATAGTTTTTAACATGGAATAAGCTGCAACAGTTTCATTAAAGACATTTTAAGGAAAATATTTTTGATAGTTTAAAAAAAAATTAATTTAGTAATTTTGCCTCACTTGGTTGACTTTTAAGATCAAAGCCATCCTTAATTTGGGTTAAAATTGTGTCACAAACTTCTTTTGCAACAGTATTTCGACTATCTCCATCAGTAGTTGCAATTTTCTTTAATTTTTTCTAAGATTCTTCAACTTCATCTCGAATAATATTGATATAATTTCTAATTTGTTCGACTAAAAAAAGTCCACATGTGGCATAATTAAATGAAAAATGTTCACCTAATACATGAATTCAGAACTTTTTAAGTGGTTCATTTAGTGTTTTCAAATCATCTTCATCAGAATCCTTGATTTTTTCTAAGCATTCCTTAAATAAGTCATATAATATATTGACTTTTCTGCTTTTAAAATTACAGTGGGTTGAAACAGCTTATGGTAACCTTTTCTTGACAACTTCGCCAAGGAACGACGTTATTCTTTTAGATGACCAGAAAAAAAATGAGAGAACGCTTGGAAGCTGGTTTTAATATTATAACTTTAACAAGTCTTATTATATTAGTTAAGAAATCCATAGGCCTATATTTTAAATCTAAGAGTATTCTAAAGATTAATTTTAAAATTTCTCGTTCCCATCCCAAATCCCGATATTTTTACTCATTTACCGTCCCGAAATGAAAAAGTCATTCCCGTCCATCCCTAGTTTGGCAAATACGTTCACAAATTTGCCCATCAAAATGTATCTAATTATAATTATCATTCTGTTTGTTGGAAAAATCCGTAGTCTCATCATCTTTGACTGCAATAACATTTGCTGAATTTATTCACGTCTTTACTTCAGTTTGATAAACTTGAATCATTGAATAAAAAAATTTATTTTGGATGGTTTTGGAGATACCTTTAAATATATTTGATTATTTCAAATTCATTGCAAGAGCTGATTCTAATTTGACTGCAAAATCAATTAAACTTAAGTAAATACCATGATTACCAGAAGTAACACTTTCATCATGACCATTGTTTTTGTTGCAAATACACACTACTTAATTGCTCCCTAATATCTCTTATGCCTAACACATTGTAGTCCAATGATGAATTTATATGATTTAATGATAACTCGTGTTTCTTCACTCTTTATGATGTTTTAAATCAGCAACACAACTTTTAATCCATGTAGAAGATTCTTCCTTTGAAAGCAAACAAAATAATTTGTTAGTTAGTGCCCAACGGCAAATCCACTTATATTTATCATAAATGTTTTTATTAAAATGTTCATGATATATGTGTGATATATTCGAAGAAGAACAATCTATATTTAAAATTGGCAGTGGTCTGCCTTTTTTCTTAACTAAAAGCTTTTCATCAAATCTAAGTCTATTGTTAATAATATAATGTACAGAATTAATTTCAGGATTCATTTTTAAAATATTTGAACCGTTGAACAAAGATAACGACGGTAACAGGGTTCTTACGCATCGTGGAAAACCTGGAATTTTAAAATATTTCTTCCCGGCCTGGAAATGTTATGGAATTTTTCATTTTTCCAATCTTTTTCTGGAATTTTTTAGGTTGTCCTGGAAATTCCTTTGTCCCTCCTTTTTTAAACACGTCAGTAAATCAGGAGGAAAAAGGAGTAAAACAGGAGGACGGAACAGGAATAAGTCAGTAGATGAAATTTCAAAATGATATAAAACTAGGTTGTCTGGTTGTATTATTGTCAATTTTATACATTTTATTTTTGTTTTGTAATTTACATAACATAAACTCTCATGCACAGTATGAACAGTGAGAGTTGGGGTATTTAACATGCACTTTCTAAACTGACTGATTATATCTGCGAACAACTTATAAACTATTTTACATCTAGAACAGACACACAACATCCAGCTCCCAGCCACTAACCCATCACTGTGAAAGGGCAAACCCACATTTCACCCATTATTATTTGCAAGTGAGTTTATGTTATGTTTTAATTATTTGACTAACT
This sequence comes from Timema bartmani, assembly GCA_902151455.1. Classification (NCBI taxonomy): domain Eukaryota; kingdom Metazoa; phylum Arthropoda; class Insecta; order Phasmatodea; family Timematidae; genus Timema; species Timema bartmani. The sequence continues at coordinate 54,715 of CABFWB010001946.1, forward strand.
CGTTGCGTCATGGAATACACTAAAATATAATAAACAGGGTGGAAAGGTGCAGGTGTAAGGAAGTTGGGAGCCTGCATTGAATAAAAGAAAATATATAATGATGTGTATTTTGCCATGGTTACTTTATACACTTTTCCTGGAAGAATTATAGAAAATCCTTAAAAAGTCCTTGAAATGTCCTGATAAAAAAGTCATGATTTTGGGTAGGAACCCTGGGTAAGAAAGTGCAAACTACACAATAAATAATTTAATTATAATGGCACGCCCACCTTTACATCTTCCATTTGCAAGTGACTCAACCATACACACTCGTTTATCATGTTACAAGGAGGGAACATTCAAAAACACGTGCCCGCTTTAGCCTTCCATACAGCGTTCTGTGCATCTATTCTGCCGTGAACTTGATGCATTCAACATTATGCTTTGACTGGGAAGATAGCTTTCTTTAAAGGTTTTTGCTCAGCAATTTTAAACATCATAAAAATTTAATAATAATGGCACGCCCACCTTTACATCTTTCATTTGCAAGTGACTCAACCATACACGCTCGTTTATCATGTTACAAGGAGGGAACATTTAAAAACACGTGCCCGCTTTAGCCTTCCATACAGCGTTCTGTGCATCAAAGCCGGCCCTCTCCTTCTATTCTGCCGTGAACTTGATGCATTCAACATTATGCTTTGACTGGGAAGATAGCTTTGTTTAAAGGTTTTTGCTCAGCAATTTTAAACATCATAATTTTAAAAAAAACAGAAGAAAATAATTTAAATTTAATATTTCTCTTGTTTGTATAACTTATATAATATTATTATAACTTAGAATTGTTTGTATGTAAAACATGGTGTTTGGTTGGAAGGGCAGGTGCCTTTTAGGACAAGCCACCATTGTAAGCAACATTGAAACATGATAAGCCACTATTCAATAGGTTCAAAGCTTTGAAAAGCCATATTCAAAGGTTGGAACTAATTTGATCAAGCACCCACTATCCCCTTTGAATCTTTAAAACTACCCTAAATCAATCTAAGAACTTCAACAAATGTCATTTAACCCAAAATGCTTAAACAATTGAGGCATATCCTCAATTTTAAAAAGGTATAATGCTCTATTAGGAACTATCACATCAGCAAGTTTTATATTTCATTTAAAGACCTCTTACTATACCTGGCAGAATGTATAATCCAAACAAGTGAAAGTTAAACAAAACTAATATTTTTTGACTTTGATTTCTATTTACATTTTCCCAGTCTGACTTGAATTTCACTACACATGAAAGTGATCTTTGCACACACTAAGCAACAATATTTTTTTTATCACAATTAAAGCTCCGTGAGTATTCATATTTTGAGCTTCAAGCCAAATTTAAATAAATACTCAAGATTGCAGGGCTGTTAGAACAACTAGCTTAGTGCAAGACTGTATCAATTACATATTAATGCAAATATTTGCTATGTACATCCTAAAAATCATTAATATTTACTTCTCTCTCTGGTAGAAGGTACATAAATAATTTTTTGAACTGTCCTTAATAGTATTGAAATGAATAAAAAAAGATTTCCTCAATCACAGTATATTTAAAATATAACCCTATAGTTTATTAATTATTACAATGGCTTGATTTTTTTTAGTAATTTCAAAAAGTTATTTTAAATTTCAAAACAGCTGAGCCATATTTCATTAAAAATATTTTTTTTAAACTTTAATGGTTTTTTTTAAATTTACATAATTAAGTTTTAAAATGATATGTTTATTAAACCCAGGCTTGACTCGACTCATTACTTGGGAGTTTCATGAAAAGATCGTTTGAGATCAACTTGAATGAAAAGACCCCTAATTACATTACATTAATTTCATAACTATGCTTAAAGTCATTCAAATGACGCACTTTTAGACAGGTCACTTAGGCCACAGATTAAATTAATCACCTGAATTGCATATGGAAAGGTAGGATGTGTGTGCAGGTATATACACACTTTTTACCCTGAAAAATGGCAAGCAAGCAATTATAACCTTGATTGATTACACTATGGCCCTATCTTATAAGCTATACCTTAGTGGAGCCATGGAAGGTAAGCTTACTACCTCACAGGATAAACAAATAGTATTAATTAATTGCACTTATCCATGCTTCCATCCAAATTTTTTCCCCCAGCTTCATGTGAACCAGACTTCCAAGCAAATTGCAGAGTTCCGAAGATTCACTCTCGACCTTGTTATCTGGAAAACATAATGAACTTTTTTTTTTCCAAAAAAACTGGTTTATTGTGTTAGCATTCTTTTTGCCTAGTTGATGTGCCCCTTACATAACTAATATTTTTTCTATTTTTGTCTCTAGTTTGAAAGTTTATATGCACTTTATCTAAATGAGCAATTCAGACCATTACTGATTATATCACAGTTACCTGCCCACTGGCGGATACTCAAGGAGGCAACCGTTAAAACTTCGAGAATCACCTAATTTGCTTGGCGGGACACGTAAGTTTGACGATAGCACAGTGTACAAGCGCAGCTACTTTCCTGTCAAGGATGCTTACAAACATCGTCCTGAAGCTGTCAAGGCATCAGACAACATATACATTTCTCCCAGCAAGATGGATCCCAACACTATACACAAGGTAACCACTCCTTGGAGATGTTCTTGAACATCATTAGTCCATCCTCATGATCAATTGATCAACTTATTAACTAAGGCATCCATATTTGGTCACACGGAGCCTTATATAATAAATTATTTGTCAATATACAGTCGGACCTTATTATATGCGGCAGATATGCTATCAAGAAAAACCACTGATACCAAATACACATATAACACGATTCTCTTAACATGTAAAAATAGCTGCTATTTTTCAATTTATTCCGTAATAACAACAATGTTAATACTAATTTTGTATTTGTTCACTAGGTTATAAAATAGATCTCATTTAACAATAAAGACATTATTATATTGAATAAAAACATATAGAAACAACCAAAGTAAGCCTCATTAAATGAAATAAAGAACAAATGTACTTATTATTTATGATCATAACAATCATACAGCTAATCGCTGTTGGATGATTCTGGTGAAAGGGAAGGCAGCCATCTTCCTCTTGGAGTGAAATCAGCACACGCTCTACTTCACTCCTCACTTTAGAACTTCTCAATAAGTAAAGGCTGTGTTCATATAAAATATGTATCTAGCTTAATCGATCATTTTGAAGTCCTAGGAAATAACTTTTGTAGTGAGGTTTTGCAGTGGCTCAACTTTTTCTGGACTCAAAATTCTGATTCCTCTCTGATATTTTCCAGCAGACACTATATATTGTTCATAAAATATTTTATTGGAAAAAATCAATAATATTTTGCAAAAACTGATAAATCACTTGCTATTCATTTACTACAGATTTTTTTTTGTCAAAACATTAATTTGTAATGTACACTCTGCTTAACTTGAAAGGTAGCAGTCACTCTTTAACAGATTATACTGTGGCCCTATTTTATAAGCTCCGCCATAGTGGAAACATATAAGGTAGGCTTTCAGGATAAATGGAGTGTATATAGGAAGACAGAATGACAAAAATTGAGTGTTCATGTATTTAGCTTTAAACATTCTTTTGACAAAGTCAATTTTCAAAGATAGATTTTTTAAAAATCTAACTCGAAGCTAATATATTGGAAGCCAAGTCGATGGTTTTGAGGCTTCACACTCCCCAATGCACTGACATAATTAAACTACTTGTTTAGATGTCTTATCCTGGTTGGCCCGGAGTTCTGCCAGCACAGACTATTCCTCCAATACAGCGCAGTCTGCTAGGGGAGGGACCCATGCAAGATGTGACCACTCAGAGACACGACTACAGGCCAAAACCTTTCAGTAGGGTAGAACCTTTTAAACCGCCAGGTCAACTGGTCACATCAGACAAGCCACTGGATGGTAAATATCTCAAAGATTGAAATGAGTCACAATATTCTAAATAAGCTTAAAAGTTTTTCAAATTTACTAAAATTTAGACCCCCTTTCTAAAATAAACCTATTTTGTAACAGATTTATTAAGTACAAGATCAAAAATGTAGAATGACCCGCTTCAGTGGCCGGACAGTCTAAGGCGTCAATCTCATGTTAGATTGGCCTGCTGATGGGATATAAGGGTTAGAACCCTAGTCAGGCTACTGAGGGTGGTTTTTCCTCAATGTTTTCCCACTCTCCTTCCACGCAAATGCAGGTAGATTACCTCTAAAATTCTTCCTTTCTCATCTCTAACCCATTAAAGTAATCATCATATATGGTTTTAGATATGTTCAATATCATATAATATGTCTAACCTGAACGGGTAGTAAGACACTGTGATAAAAAAAAAAGAATGTGTGTATGTGTGTGTGTACACACCTAAATTGTTGGTTGTGCTTCAATAACTGAGATCAATCGATGGGTTGTTGGGTAATTTCAGATTTAAAAGATGCATGTGCCACAACCCCATATTTTTATCTTACTCTTCTGTTTATAGTTTGTTTTATTTACTTTAATGTTGCTAAAATGAATTAAACTTGTACAATTTTGAACATCAAATACGTTACAAACAAAATCACTAGAAACATGTTTATGTTTGAAGTGACTGAGCACACATTTTTGTTTGTCGCCTATAGCTTTAATGTCTGCGTCAGGGATTTTGCATTGATTAAGGAAAAAAAAAATATTAAAAAAAAATTCAGCAAATACATTATTCTTGACTATATTTAAAAGGTAATTTAAACCGATAGAAAATCTGAGCCTTTTTGCACTGTCAGAATGTTTTAAGATTTCTTTTTGGATTTTTATAAGTTGTCCAAGTTTTTTTGAATACAACAAAATTATAGATTTCTAAAGCACTGTGGTTGAAGGTATCTAGACAAAACCCTGGTGAGGTATTGATAAAGCAGCTAACGTTTTGATGTCGACCCCAGTGGTCTTGGGGTAAAGGGCTCGCCTCAGGTCCTGATGTTCATGGGTTCAAACACAACCGGGGTCGATGAATCTTTCTCAAACGATAAAAATCTGTAGCGCAACTTTCTTCAGAGGGGAAGCAAAGTTGTCGGTCCCATATCAATTGTTATGTGTAAAAGAACCCTGTAAAGTAAGTGAAAACACCTTTCCCAAAAAAATCAATAAACCCTTTCACTCTTACCCATAAAAATTGTGTGCTGATATAATCATTCGGTACAGAAAGTGCACATTAAATAGCTAAATTAAATTTTAAAAAAAAATGAGAAAGGAAAAACCATGGAAGACTTTGAGCCAGATGTTCTTCATAGATTAAAGATATTGATTAAAGATATAAAAGTGAATTTAGTCAGGGAAATAATCAAAATTAAAGAAAATTATCATATACATTAATGAGGAATTTCATTCATTTTACATTGACATTTTTCAGTAGTTATTATTAATACCGGCGGTTGTGTTTTTATTATTATCAATTTTATTAATAATTATTTATTTATTTTTAAGAATATGATCAATTATACATACTCATCCAGAAATCATTATTTACATTAACCCCCGTTGATAAATAAATATAATGGGACTTAAACCATTTTGATTCACAGTAATCCATGGATTTAAAGCTGTTTCTTTTCACATGATATTTACAAATTTTTTCATTGCAAGATAAAATATGAATTTTTGTTTAGTAGGTGCTCTTCCTTTAAACTACTTTATTCATCCCCTACTCCTAGGCCAAGCTATTAACAACTCTAGTGTTAAACTTAATAAATCTTTTTAAAAAATTACCATATAGCTAACATATTTCTTTCTAGCACCTTGGCTCCTAATGTTTTTTAAAAAATCAAATCATTTCATATCTTAAAATCTACAATATTACCTTTTTTATTTGAACAACACTAGTTTTAGCACGCAAATAGCAGCATATATCTAACTTTCCTCAGTGGCGCAGGAACGTTTTTATTTGGAGGGGTAAAAATAACCATGTGCTCTTATTGGTGATAACATTTTTGAGATTAAGAAAAGAACAGGAAAATGTAATACAGCTGTACCTCACACTACGTGAGGGATTGGTTCTGATAAATAACCGCGTAACACGAAAACGCAAGTGAAATGATTTTAAAATGGGTGATACTCCAAAGGAAATAAAAACCTAAAACTTGTAAATGAATGCCATTTTTAAAATTTATATAACTAGTACAATGCATTAGGTAGCCTACACCTATTGCCAATCTTCAATTCCATGAAATTAGTAAACAAACACAATTATTAATCAATGTATCTAATTAATACAACGCTACAGGTACACTTACTGTTAATCTTCAATCGCATGATAAAATAACTGCATTTGGCAAATCTGGATTATCACTATCTTGCTCTTGACGGTAGGCTCTTGCTCTCTTGAAGGCCCTTGGCCGGGAAGCTCTTGATCTCTTAAAGGTCCTGAGATGGTAAGCTCTTGCTCTATTGAAGGCCCTGGGATGGTAGGCTCTTGCATTCTTGAAGGCCCTGGGACGGTAAGCTCTTGCTGGCATGAAGGCCCTAGGATGGTAGGCTCTTGTTTTCTTGAAGGCCCTTGGATGGTAGACTTTTATCTCTTCAGAAGACCCTTGGACGGTAAGCTCTTGCTCTCTTGAAGGTCCTAGGATGGTAGACTCTTGCTCTCTTGAAGGCCCTGGAACGGTAAGCTCTTGCTGGCATGAAGGCCTAGGGACGGTAAGCTCTTGTTCACTTGAAGGTCCAGGGAAGTTAGAATCCTGATCCCTTGAAGGTCCTTGGACGGTAGGCTCATGCTTTCTTGAAGGTCCTGGGACAGTACGCTCTTGCTCTCTTTAATGCCCTGGGATGGTAGACTATTGCTCTCTTGAAGGCCCTAGGACGGTAAGCTTTTGCTGGCATAAAGGCCCTAGGACGGTAGGCTCGTGCTTTCTTGAAGGCCCTTGGATGGTAGGCTTTAGCTTTTCGGAAAACCCTTGGACGGTACGTTCCTGCTCTCTTGAAGGCCCTGGAATGGTAAGCTGTTGCTGTTGTGAAGGCCCTGGGTCTTTAGACTGACAAGTTTCAATTTCTTTGATGAAATGGTTAAGACTCAACTGACGGGCAGCATTTTCCCTCTCTCTAGAGAGTTATTTATAACAAGCCAAAGAACTCTGGATCTCTCTGGCAACTTTGATGCTTCTATTCATGTTAGGGTCATTCTCTTCAATGATTCTAATTGCACTGTCAATGTGCTTAAATAAATCAGCAAATTGTTTTGTTGAAATATAAGGCTCTTCCTCTTTATTCCTTATGCCATTCTCCATTTCTAGAAGATCTTCATTGGTGAGTTCTATTGAGTGGGATTGGAACAATTGATCCACATTTGTCTGATCTATGTCCTCAAGTCCAACATCTTGCTATGTCAACGATGTCATGTCTTGAATTGAAAAGCTCTTGTTCAGGATCAAAATCATGAAAATCAAACTTTAGGCCGAATATTTTTCCAAACTCCTTTCATACAGGATTGTTTAACCTCTGCCCATGCATATCCAATGTTGTCATTACCGCCCCCCTAACACCAAACTGTACAGTAAAGATCAATGCTTTTACTGGAATGTGTGTACACAAGGTCACACCACCACCACACAGGATGACTACGAAATTCCAGCTGATCATGCTCTATTTTTTTAATTTCTTTGAATTGTGTTATAGCGAAAACGCGTGAAGTGAGATCGCGTATAACGAGGGATACCTGTATTTAATGGTCCCACTGTGCATTTTTTAATTTATTTTAGTCATTCCAAACATTAGAATTAATACACACAAAACATATTAATAAAAATGTTATCTGATGCAGCTCAACTAAAAATTATGAAACACTGAAAATTAAAGTAGATTTCTATACATCTTTGCCATATATTTGTTACTAGCTATAAAATCACTAACCAGTTTTGCAATTTCAACTTTATGAGCCTCACAGGTGACTTAGTTTCCAAGCATTGAAAAACTTCTTTCTACAGTAGCTGATGTAGCTGGTATGACTATCAGAGTTTTCAAAATCTCTTCAGTGTATGCTCCAAGCACATTTTACTTTTATTATTTTAACATAGTGTGAACATTGTATCTTGCCTCAATAAGATGTTTACATTATCTAAAAGTTTTACTATATTATTTTGGGGGGTAAAAATGATACTTTTTACCCCCCTCAATTTTTTGAGGGGGTAAAATTTACCCCCGTACCCCCTAGTTCCTGCGCCACTGACTTTCCTACATAGGTAGTTTAGTAAATATATTCAAAAAACATATCCTTTTAGTGCCACACCTATAGTGGGAATCACGTGCGAAGAGTGCCACGACTATTTAATCATTTTTACAAGGTTGTACCAGAAAAATCACCAAACTGTTATTTATAAAGTGCCAGAACTAGTGCAAAGCCAATCAGATTGGCTCGTGGCACTTTTAACGGTAGCAAGTGATCACATCGGCTCATGGCACTAAAAGGGTTAAAAACAAACACTAAAAAAACCTGTAAATGAAGATAATATAGCAGAAATTATTATTATTTCCTAGACTTGACAACAATGCTTGCATCATACCAACCTCCTCGTCGAGTTGCTCAACCTGTCTCCTTCAAACCTGAACGGTACTATAAGAAACCTTGTGACGCGATGGATGATAAGACTGTACAGAAAATGAGCTATGTGCCGTGGCCTGTGAAGGATAAGGAGTGCATGCCGTGGGCCGACAAGCAAAAGTACAGGCATCCCTGTCAGCCAATGGATGGCAACACTGTATATAACACTAGGTAATCTAAAAACAAAATATTTGGATATAAAATGAGTTTATAATTTTTAATGTTGTATCCAAGACAGCAAATATACAAAAATTTAACTTATTGCCATTTAAAGGACTGCTCTCAAAATTGATTGTATTGTAGGTGTTGTTGTTCTTCAAAATATATTTTTAATCATTGTTGATACATTGTTTATTGTCATTTACTAGCAAAAATACCTGGCGTTGTTCTAAACATACAAAAAAAAATCTCATTTTATTTCTTTCGACTCAGCTTTTAATAAATTTAAACAAATAAAATAAAAAATACAAAATTCCAACCCCAAGCTGTACAGGGGCTACGAATTTTAAAATTTCAGCCCTCTGCCTGCGGTAGATATAGCACAATGCTAATGACAAACAAACTCTTCATTTTATTAACATAGATATGAATATTATATTCTACAATAATTTCAAAATATTTAAATAAGGGCTACATAACTTTGTAGTAAGCTTTAGAGATTGTTTGACCATTCACACACAGTACCAAGTTAAGTCGGGTACAAGGGGTTAATACTTAATAGCAATTCAGATTGGTTAATACAAGATAAACAAGATTATTTTAGTATTAAGTCATTGACCTTCAAAGATAAGGAGTTATATTCTTGTGTTCAGGCTATCATCTTTCACTGGCTTTTATTTTTTAAGCAGAATATCTTTATATAAGTGAGCTGTTTACTATCCTTTTTTACCCACTTCAGGGGCCGAATGGTCTAAGGTGTCACTCTCGTGCTAGAATGGCCTGCAAAAGATGGGGAAATTAAGGTTGGAATACTGGTTGGGTCTAATGAGGGTAGTTTTTCCTAAATTGTTTCCTGCCCTTCTTTCACACAAATATGGGTAGAATACCTCTAAAATGCTTCTTTCCTCATCCCTTTGGGGGGGACCCTATCCCATTAGAGTAATTATCATATGCATATAACCCGAACAGACAGTTAAAAAAAATCCATTCTTTCACATATATTTGGTTTCATTCTTCTCCTTTCAATTGCACACTTACTGTTATCTGCTCCTCACATCTCTTTATTGGTCTACTTTGTGGTATTTTCCCTTAATACTTCATTCCTATCACTCTCCTTGGAATTCTTTCCTTTTCCATCCTCATTACATGACCATACCATCTACTATATGATTGTCTCATATCTAACTATCAGGGTCCAAATTTTGATCACATGTCATCTTTTTTCTGGTACATCCTAAATAAAGCTTGTGTTTACATACATTTTGTTCATGATTCCCTGGCTGTGGGCTGTGGATAATATATTATTAATTTGTGTCATTTCTTAGGCATTTTTTGAGTCATATTTATGAATTTTTTAATCACTTTTAGGCAATTATGTTGAGTAAGTTTATTTTTAAATATTATGGATATTTTCTAAATGCATTTAATACTCAAACTTTTTTTATTAGGTGTATGACACAATACTAAATAATTTAAAATATATATTATTTAGCATCGTGTCTTACTACCCATTAGAGCTGTAGGCATCATAATTTTTTTATTATCATAAAATTGCTAGAATGAGTTATGTATCCTCTTTGCTTGTATGTTTGTAAAATACACTTCCTGCGACTAAGCTAGAGAAGGTTGTATTTGGAGGGGATAGCCATTACTTCTGAACCGAATATATTATGTTATATTTAGTAGAATGCCAGAGTTTAGTTGTTAAAGGATTTTAATATCATATATATTATTTAGTTTCCATTTGTAAACTGCAGGTTCGATTGAGTCTTATGCATTCATTATATGTTTTTGATTACATTTTTAGGTAATTTTTTTGGTAAATTTGAAGTAATTTTGTAGAATTTTTGGGTCATTTTATAGGTCATTTTTTGATAATTCTTAGGGAGTTTTTGATCAGATTTTTAGGTAATTTTTTTGTAAATTTGAAGTAATTTTGTAGAATTTTTGGGTCATTTTATAGGTCATTTTTTGATCATTCTCAGGTACCTAATCAAAGACCAGTTCCTGGTAATTATATATGTTTAACTGTAGATTATTCTTGCACATTAAAAATACATTCAAAAATTAAATTTTATACTCATTTCCATTTAATATCAGGATGCAATAACTAAAGGTCATGGGAACATCATTATTTAAGTGGTATTTGTGAATTATATTTGTTAATTAATCGCTTTTTTTAAATTTTAATTTGCCTGATTCTAAGGGTGTGCAAAGTTCACTTTTTCTATTCAAAGCACAGTCAAATAATTGTATAATATGACAAATTTTCGGAGCCAAATCGAAGTTTTAGTATTTAAAAAAGATTAATAATAATGGATAAAAAATATTATACTTTGCATAACTATGTAAATTTAAGTATTAAATATAATTTACAAAATGCTTTATTTCAAAGATAGTTAATATATTTTGTCTTAAAATGATAAATAAAGTGATCGCAAAATGTCATTTAAATATCTCAGATATTTGTTTTATGTGAATACTAATTTATGATAGAAATAACAGCAGAAAATGAAAATAATAAACATACATGTGTTTTAATTTTTTAAAAAATTTTGGCAAAGCTTTGCAACAATCGAATCTGGAATCCCACTTTTGAATCAAAGTCAAAGCGAACAAATATATGAATCCATGTCGAAGTTTTCGAAGCTTCACACACCTGATTCAAAATTGTGGAACTATAAAATAATATGTTGTTTTTATTAATTTCCAGTTATTTAGCTCCAGGGCAGATGACAGAAGATTGTGTGAGTAGTGAAATATGCTGCTGTCCTCAGCCAGAGCCTGCAGGTGAGACAACAAATATACTAGTTCAAATTTTATTTTCAAGAAGGTACAAGAAAGATAGGAGGGATAGGAACAAAGAAAATTAAAAGAGAAACACAGTTTCTTTGTACTTTGCATTGCATTACGTTCAAACCCCTTCCTAAAGAATTTTTATTGAATGAAACACAAGTCAAACAAGGATAAAGTTGTCCTCGCCACCTTTTATGTTGATTAAATCCAGACTCCCACTGATGAGCACAGTCATTAAAGGTCAGACTCGTCTAGTCTGGTTTGACGAGGATGGCAAGTTTGAGGATGAAATCCCGGCTAGGTACACAGAGGGGGACCTTTGATAAACGGTTTACCTCTCTCCCTCCATGCCATTGCAAGCACATTTCCTCTAAATGTTACCTCCCTCATCCCTACTCCATTGTAAATAAATCTCAATAGCCCCAGATGGGTATTAAGATGCAAAGCAAAGGAAAATTGAATTAAGCCATTTGTTGACCTCTTTAACAGTGTTTAACCCTATTCGGTGGCCGCATGGTCTAAGGTGCTACCCCTGCAGTAGTCTAGACTGCTAATGTTGAGCAGATCGAGGCTCAAATCTGTTGGGTGGACTGAAGGTAGTTTTTCCAAAATGGTTTTCCTCTTTCCGTGCAAATGCAGGTACATTTCCTCTAAATTCAACCTCCTTCAGCCCTAACTCAATAGTGATAAAAAAACTAATAACTATGCTCACAATTACAAATTATCTTATTCTGAATATTGCTGTTTCATTAGGTGGAATACATTTAATTTGTTAGAATTAAGGAGATAAGAATCAAAGTATAGAGAATCTCGATATTAAGATTAATTCTTTCGATATCAGTAAGAATTGAGGGTAACGAGGAGTCAAGTTTAACATCCTTAGTTTTGAATGTATTAACTGTTTAGAAATTTAAACGCTGAAAACAGGATTGAGGGGCAAGGCCTACACACTTACCAGAAAACTGTAGGGCTCAAAGTTCACAATTAAAAATGCAATAATACACATTATTATAAAATTTTCTGAGTACATCAGTCCCCTTCTTCAGTAACAACAATATCTAAGTGACTATGACCTGCCTCGAGCCATGCTGCCATAGCTTTGAGGCCTACAGTTTTCTGGTAAACGTGTAAACCTAGACCTTTTATCTTCTTTTCAATGTTTAATTTAAAAAAGTTGTTTGGTGCCATTTTTCCTTTGTTAACTGTATAGAAACAAATTGTCTTACTTTACCTTATCAACATAGGTTAAGTGTTTGTAGAAATGTACAAACAATTCACACAGTTAATTGAACAAATATACCTAATTTATTGAAACATTATATTAATAGATATGTTTTTATGTTCCAGGCTGCTATTGCAATTTTCCTGCAGAGTGCTTTAACTCATCGGGTATGAACTCATTCAAACAAAATGTTCCCGAACAAATATGTATTTGTTGATTGTTTATCCCATAGACTCAGGTAATTATCACACCAACTTTACTGACTTGGAATAAGTGAAGAGCTAATTACCAAAACCAGTTCAATAATTATTTTTTTTAATTCACACAAGAACAAAAAAAACTCTAGTAACAAAACTTCTGTGAATTGTTAGTTTCCATATGTTTCACGCCACTCCTAAGAACAAGTATGTCTGTTTTAGCAAAACAAGAATTATTAAATTGAAATAAAAAATGCAAAAAAGTCTGGTTGCTAGTTTTTGGACTCTCCTGTAAATTTAAATAAATGTACTTAACTGATTTTGGCAATGAACTCTTAAAATGCAGTGTATCAGCATTGTATATAATACAGCCATTTTATGCCATTTTTATTATTTGTTTATAAGGAAGCAAAGCCAGAATTTAGATTACAATAAATTTATTTTTTTTACATTTATTTGTGTTAAAGTACTACTATGCTTGGATCATTTTCATCATATAAATTATAAAATCAATAATCAACTAAAAGATTATAATACGAGGTGTCTCGAATCTCGAATACTCTTAAGGATTCAAGGAATTTGAGGTCACAGCCCTTGTATCATCACATCCACTCAGAACTCGTTTTTACTTTCCATCCCAACAAGAAATCGGGAAAATGGAGTGACTCACACAACAGCAAATACAATAAAATGAGTTTATTTTGTTAACGTACAAAATAGTTGTCTTATAAAAGTAGTCTTAACACCCTTAACTGTTAGCGCATCTGCCTACTGGGTTGAGAGTACCAAGTTCAATTCGTGTTACATTCAAATATTTTATCATTGTTTAAATTAAGGCTTCGCTTTTCACAGTGCTTAACTGACTTTCAGAAGAATGGGTTTTGTGTTTGTCATATAATTAAGCTAATTTATCTCTATAAGGAAAACCTCTTTTTGCTCTATGAGGTAATTGTATTATATTTGGAAGAAGGTACAGGAAAGTTGGATAGAAACATATAAAAGGGATGAACACAATATGGCTTTTACAGTGAAAATAAGAACACAGTTCACACTTTACATTGCTGCCATTGGGCAAAGAGGTAATGGTTGCCTCCTGAAGAAAATTTATCGTAACCGCCCAATCCCCCGACCTAGGTTTCATTCTATCGGAACTTTTATATGTTTCTATCCACCTTTCATATAACTTCTTCCAAAAATAATAAAATTAAGCTAATTTGTATTTCAGATCCTGATATAATCAGTTGGTCCAGAAAATGCACCTTAAACACCCCTTTTAAAAATAATATTGCTATTTGAACACACATTTTAAATGGAACAGCAAACATTACCACGACACTGGTTAAAATTCCTCCTTTGGAATACTTAAATTGTTTGTCCAAAACAAAATACGTTTTTGCTCCCTCTCCATATTGTTCTGAAAAATAAACTTTACAAACTTATTACAATAAATTTAATTTATAGTTGGGCATAGTTTGTTCTTTATTTTAAATTAGTAAAAAAAAATATGTATACACAATTTTGGCTCCATCAGTAAAATATGAGACAAATTGTAATATACATATTTAACTTTATCTAAGCATTGCTTTGCTACATAATAGTTGTTTGTTTTTATTTCAGAGATTTACGATCCAGTATCAAGACATCTAGAAAGAGCTTTGCATATCAGTATTTACTAAATTTGTGCAAGGTGATTTAAATATTGTTATATAAATATTATTGTCTTTAAATGACTGTGAAATTTGATTGTGTTTTTGTCTGTTAATAAAAACTCATAATCTTTGTAAAAACTGTTGTTTTTTTTTGTTTAAATAATCTACTTCTCACTTTCTTTCCCAAAATATGTTTTTTAAAGTGTCTTTAGCTCTCATTGTATTTTCTTTTTGTACTCCGGGTATTACTACCTGTCTGCACTATACACATATTTATAGGGTGGAGAGAGGTAAGGTAGAATTTGAGAATAAATATACCCACATTTGTGTAAAGGAATGTAGAAATCATTTAGTAAAAACTACCTCAGAACACCTACCCGAAATTCAAACCACCACCTCTCATAGGAAACTCAAACTTGGCATTACTGACAAATTTGACCAAATGCCTACCTTTACAGGTATTGCCAAAGTGTACACTCATTTTTGTAGACATTTGAAAAGCCTTTTTCCCTACCAAATTCCTACTACAATATTGTTATATTGGTAGGGAATAGAAAAATAGAAAATTGAAAGTGTGATGGAAGAAGACCAATTTGGGTTCATAACATAAAAAGGAACCAGAGATGCCATTGAGATGATTAGAATAATTTTGGAGAAAGTGAAGGAAGTCAACGAAGAGGTCTCCATTGGTTTATTCGACTAGCAAAAGGTGTTTGATAGAATTAATTGGATGAAACTGATGAAAACACTCAAGAAGATTAGCATCAACTTGAGGGACAGAAGTCTGATTGCCTACCTGTACCTAGGACAGCAAGTGAAGGTGAGGCTGAATGATGGAGAGACCAACAGCGTGGTGATAGGAAGAGGAGTGAGACAGGTATGCTGTTTGTCACCTAGTACGTTCAACTTATGGCGAGTGGCCGGTCAGGAAAACCCTGAGGATGTGGTAGCTTCAAGGGAGGAGGATGCGTCATCAACACAACAAAATAAGCAGATGATCTAACATTTCTAGTCAAAAATAAAGAAGAGTTGCAAGAAACAATGGACCGGTTGGTGGAGCTAGAAGATCGGGTATGGAGATAAACAATGAGAAGTCAAATGTGATGGAGATTTACAAAAATGAAGAGCTATTTAAAATCAAAATTGGAAAACAGAGCAGTACCTAAGAAGTCTGCTGACAAAGAATACCTATTGCACCAAGGAAATTAGGTCGAGGATTGTTATGGCCAAGGAAGCTTTCAACAAAAAGAGGTTATTGCTAACCCACAAGTTGAGATTCACTTTATGTGGAGCAGAAACTTGGACTCTAAGGGAGATGGAAAATAAATACTGGAGAACTTTGAAATGTGGTGAGAAGGAAAGGTTGAGGAAAATAGTTTAGAAAGGAGAATCCTAATATTGGATGACTTTAAGGAAAGAAACAAATTCTGGAAGATGGAGGCAGAAGACAAGCTGCATTGGCAGTTCACAGACAAAAGAAATAGACCTGTCGTAAGACAGAATCCATAGTAGAAAGGAAAAAGGATTTTCAGATGTCCATTTCTACGAAAATAGTGTAAAGTTTATAATTATGGATTCTATGTTTACCCTGATGGATTACACTATGGTCCTATTTTAGAAGCTACACCATAGTGGAATATTGTAGGTAAGCTTATATAATACAAAAAAAAAATTAGAGCAAACAGGATTAGATGGGAAGGGCACATAGCCAGAATGCAACAAGAAAGAAGCCCGAGAGTTATCGTGGACGGGCATGCAGAACAGAACAGAACAACAGAAATTGTGTCAAGATCAACAAAACTGCGACTAGAGTTTCTGAAAACAGAAACTTTTTGGAGACTCTGAGTCACCAGTGGCTGTTTTTGTCGACAACTGGAAGTCCCAACCTGAATCAGAAAGATCAAAAGGTTTCCAGGTTTTGTTTAGTTTCTGTGAAACAGTCTGCCTGATAGAAACAATATAACAACAGTTGTGCACAAAACCTTCATCTATCTACATCAACCTGCAAGGTGTTGAGCTCGATGGTGCGTGCTTTGTTTGGTTAGTGTATAAGTGAACGCACCTAGTAGCTTGGTCCACATCGTTGTTTCTTCTCTAGAGACCAAATTATGAAAAACGCAAAACCAATGATGAACACATTGTCGGAGCGCACGACTGTACTGTCTATGACGTAGAAAAGAACTGAAACTAAAACAAAACTACAACTTGTTTTCAGTTGATCGGTTTGGCAGAAACAGAGTTTCACTTTTGTTTCTTCAAACTATAACTTGTTTGTGTTTCTTCTTTCAGAAATACAACTCGGTTGCAGGTGTGTTGGTCTGCCGGAAAACCGCCTTAACACGGTAAAGTGAGTGCACATGCTGTGTAATACTCTTCACGTTGCAGGTACTGGCCTATCGTTCTTTCGTGCCACCACTTGGCCAGCCACTTTTGTAATGACAGTGTTCACAATTCATAAAATGTTGATACTAGGCCTAGACTGATTAGATCGGTGTGATTTTTTTTTGTCAGGCTATAATTGAAATAACCTATGTACATTTAATAATAAAGTTTTTATTCAGCTTTATTGATGTACTGAAGAGGGTGAATTCATGGTTCGTTATCACACGCGCTGCTATTTCACTTCTCAGGGAACTGGGATGATTAAAATGTTATTGGATCAAGATAGATCCAATTTAGTGATCAGCGCGGTATAGTGAAATTATGATCCCGACAGATTCGGGGATTAATAATAACAAAGCTCTCTTGACAAACACTTCTCGGTGACTATTACGCAAGTGTTATAATCTCCGTTTTCCAACAGTGTTGTTTATTAAGATTTTGCTTTTATAATATTCTAGTGACGGGATGTATTCATCCCTCTTCTCTCCCCCCTTGTCCTTCGAGAAGATTTTGCTTGGATGGCCGATAGAGACAGAAGGATGTTGCACCATGTAGATATTTACTGCTAAATATAGTGTAAATAATTAAAAAAATTAATATTAGTACGTTGGATTAGATCTGATTATTTTTAATAATTGATCCAAGGGGATGTGTAAAATATAATCGTTTTAACGGTTGATGAGTAGAGATAGGGTAAATTCGCTTTTGCGAAAAACGCGAAAAGAAAAAAAAGGGTCGAAAATAGGGTATTTATAAGTTTTCTTTGCGTTTCATGGCATTTGAAAGTGTTTAAAGCGATTTTTATTTCGCGAATTAACGCGAAAAACGTGATTTGGATAGTATTTTAGCTAAATTATTCTATTTAGCGAAATAGACGCGAATTCCCTGAAAATGCTGTGCATTTAAATAAAATGCTGAGAATTTCTATAAAACGATGTTTTTCAGCGGAAATAATTGATTAAAAAATCATTGAGTTTCACTCGTCTGTGTGCTTCAGCTTGGGTTTTACTTGCATCCTGTGCCTTCCACAGCCCATCCGGCTAATCGCCACATTCCGTTAGTCGTTGCTTTTATCATAAATCCTTTGTATAGGCCCTAAAAACATTGACGAAAGACATTTTTACCTATTTTGCTACAAAATGCTAAATTATGCCACGAAACGCTAAATTTCCAATAATTAATGCTAAAAAAACTGAAAATTAATGCTATTTTACCCTATCACTATTGATGAGTAACCTTGCCTACAGCTAGAACTGTGTACTACATGGTACTACGACTCAGTGTTGCCAACTGTACGATCTGGATACTACTTTTGATATAATTTCAGCACGTGTACAATCCAATTTTAGGATATTTTCTAAAAGTAATATCCTGTGGCTCTGCTATAAAGTAACCAATTTTACAAAAAAAATCTTTTTTTTTAATGAAAATCGGTGGGTTTATCAATATAATGTCAGAAAGTAATATCCTACCGGTAAAAATACAATCCATTTCAGGTCCCTGTACTATCGCTAGAGACTATAGAGTTGGCAACACTGCTACGACTATACACAAGGTAGGCATGAGGGATGTAACAACAGAGCTCCCAGATAACTCGTGTGATACTTGTGCCGTGAACTAACACTTGACCATATTAAAGTTACATATCATCCCTTGACTCCATCACACAAATTATTTGTCTAACATTTACTCTTGGTAAGTAGCCCAGTAGCTACAAAATATTACTTTCAGCATGTACAATAGTTGCTTTGTGTGTTATTGGTTGATACCTTTCTAACCACAAAATATGGATAACTTAATCGGTATAGCTTGGATTGAAAAACTTTGTTTATTTTTGTGATCTTTGTAGTTATAGAATACACTAATAAATATATGAGTTTCTTATAGCAAATGGTAATGTACAAATAAATCAACGTAACCAATTTTACCTAGGATTTATAACAGTTTGCTATCATCATTAAACAAAAAGTTACAATTTTTTATAACATTTTAGTGAATATACACAGTGTTTCGTAATTAATGTGTGAAACTCAGAGAGGTACCAGGGAGGGTACAAGGTCCGTACTGAAAAGGATGGCGTTATTTCTAAACATCTGCTGAGGAATGCGAGAGTAAGGGCCAGTTTCATAGTCAAATTTAGTACGCCTAAAGTGCGAGTCGATACTAAATAAAGGACGACACCTACCTAGACCAAAATAGAATGGGCCAGTTTCGCATATGAAACTGGCCCATTCCATTCAATTTCAGGTAAGTGACGTCTTGTATTTAGTATAGCGCCGCACTTGAGGCGTACTAAATTTGACCATGAAACTGGCCCTAAGTCTGACAAAGATAGAAACAGCCTTATGTCTGCCCATACTGAGATAGTCCTGCATGCTATACTGCCGATCGCAAGCAAGGTGGTTGGGACAAGATGAACTTCTCCTAACCGAGTCAAGCTAATTGGCCTCTCAGATTAAGGTTGAATGGGGGCTCTAACGGTACCTTGATGTATATAATAGGTCTACCTGACTCTGACCAAGACTGCAGTGCCCGACTCTGCCAATACCTTGATCAACGTATATACAGAATGGACACAAGTCCCGTCAGCACTATGATAATCAAAACACCTAATATTTTTAGCAGTATTTACCATTAACAATAAATTTAATAACTCACTTTTTCAGCATGCCTCTGCGCGAAATTCTGTGGGACATTTTTCGTAGCATCGCTGGAGTAACACGATTGAAAGAAAGTCCTACAGCATCTTTGAGTTCATCAAGCACATTTACCAGAAAATATAACGTCTTTATCACGCTTTGGATTTGTGTCAAAAGTCTGAAGCCGTTTGGAACATGCTTCCTTCTTCCTCTGATCATGGCCATGATCGGATTGTTCTTGAACGAACATAGGGCTAAATGGGCGCATCTTTAAACCCTTTTTTCACATGCTTTCGAATTTTCGACCGTGGTATACCCAGTTCCGCAGATCGTTTACGCGTGGACTTGCGTGGCGATCTCTCCACAGACTCCTCGAATAGTTTGCACTGTTCCCCTCTGGTTGAAGGACTACCACTTCTTTCTTTATCATTTACGCTATCTATGGTAAAGAGTTTATGCTCCCATCTCCAAAGTGTTTGTTTTGGAGGAGGATCCCGTTGAAATCACCTCAGGAAGTCAGTAGGCCTACACACCTCTTCAATTGTCTTTCCTGATTGTTGCCTCTCATGAACCCAACAACTTGCAATAACACACTAGTCAACAGTGTTACTAGAAGTATCAACCATTATTTAGCTTATATGATCTGAACAAAATAAATATAATATTCTGCATATTAATTATGTACATAGGGGTAACGGGACTTTGTGCCCATCCTGTAGTACCTGACTTTCCCTAGGTTGCAGTGTCTGACTCTGACGATACCTTGTTCAATAGTACCTGACTCTGACCTAGGCTGCAGTGCCACAGTTGAGAGGATGACGTTGCCTGCTCACGTATCGAATAATTACACCACAGCATAGTATTAACTGTCTCCTAATCGCCATCTTATCAAATGAGCCAAGGTAACTGTACTTTCAGACAGGGGCGTAGTGAAGGGGGTGGGCAGCTGTCCCAGGCGCCGAGCTGGAGGGGCGCCAAGCTGGGGGTGCGCCATCAAGATGTATATTTAAAAAAATATAAAATGAAAGATTGCGAAATTCATTTAAACGCGTAGTTAAAAAGACGTATACAATTCTCCTTTAAGAATAAAAATATGTTTAGACTATGCTTTTTTCATGAAACATGAGGCATGCAACTAGGCTCACTGGAAAGACACGTTGAGCACCCAAATGTAGCTGTGTGCCTAACCGCAGGTAGGCACAAGTGCTCCCCAAATATTTGGGGATCATATTGCAACACTCTTGCCTCACAGTCACTAGAAAACTGTTAAAAGGTACTCTGTACTAGAGCCATTGGGACCTTTTTTAAACTCACCTTCGCATAACAATGGAGTGCCTTGACGATGGCCATGCATACTTCTGGAATTATGACTGAAATCGATGACACTAGCATTTTAAACTGGTAGGCCTACATCAAACTCTGATAGCCGTCACCTGTTGCTGAAAAACGAAGAGTGACCGATAATCGTGTACTTGCTGGTATGGTATCCCTAAATGTAGTCTCTTGTTTTGAAATGTGGGGTTTAACCATCCTCAGCAAAAATCACTAGGGGATATTCTTGTGAAGTTCTTAAACAATCAACCTCTATCTTATTTGCGCACTTCTGATAGTATTCCTGCACTTAATGAACGTGATTCTATCAACTGACTCATCCAGAACTCACGACGCTTTTGTTTCTTTTGACGTCGTAAAATGATGACAGCTGCAGCGATGCCTGCAGCAAGTACTTCCCGAGACGACATCGCTAACGCATGGAAATATATGCAAAAGTGTAAACAGATTAGGTTGTATAAGGCAAGATGCAAGAGGCAAGAGGCAAGACGCACCGAAAGATGCATGCCTCTGCGCATATAATGTTACATGAAAGGAGGCATAGGTCTAAATGTGCCTTAAATATGGTGACTAGATGAAACCTCTAGCATCCGAACACAAAATATTTGTATAGATTTGACTCGGGTGACACTGCCAGTAAATTTTACTATGAATATGTGACGGGCGAAGGATAAACATTCCAAGCGAGGTGGAGAGAGCCAAGCGGAAGTAACTATGGGCTGTGGCTGTCTGCTTAGGGATGTGGTCTCTTTGTTTTGGCACCTGCGAAGGGAATTAGTAAGTAAGACAAGCTGTGAGTGAACAAATAGTTAGTATGCGGCAGTGTGCGGTACGTGGAGTATTTCGTGCCAAGGGAGGGAGCAGCAGGGGTGTAAGTAAAACGACTGAACGTGAAAGGAGTCGTGCGGTGAACGGCCTGAACGGGGAACGGAACGTAATTCAATTAAAGCTTAGAAGCGTGTGGCAATTTAAATGTGAAATGTGAATGTGAATGTGAAATTGCTCGTTGTTGTGACACTGTGATGACATTTATTTGATTAACATTGTTTGTAAATTTGTATAACTTTATTGATTGATTTGCGTGTGAACTAGTGTACTGTGCCACGTGTGTGTGTGTCGAAATGGGGCATACAAAGTTGTCGGGAGCACAAGACAGACAACGGAAAAAACAACAAGAGGCAGATAACATAGTCCAAGCCAAGCATTGGCAAAAACTGAGTTGGGTAAAGAAGGTGGATCCCTTAACCCATGCGCTACCACTACAACAAGGTATTGAAAGTAGTCCATCTCCATCAACACTTTTAGAAAATGAAAACTATACTAAAGTAACTAAGAATGTAACTGGTAATGTAATTGTACATTCAGAGGGTTCTAGACCAAATCTTAACCAGTCCTTTACAACAATTACTCCTTATGAAGATGTACAGAAACAGGATTTGGAAAATGAACCAACCAAA
>CABFWB010001946.1:78576-89272 GCA_902151455.1 Timema bartmani
AGTTAGTTACTTGACTGGATTGAAAGATACTTTACAAGACATCTGAGATGCAGAGATTGGTGTTATACTGGATGAATCATCGAACATCTGTGCTGCAACATCTCTTGAAATTACTGCTTCTTCGAGGAGAAAAGGGCAAAGAAGAGGAAAAGACTGACTTTGGAAGAAAGTGAGGACACTGTTTTGACAGGAAAACAAAGGTTCAGTATGAACTTTCATGTTATATTGGACAAAGTCTTAGAACAAATGGAATGGCGTTTTAAATTTTTTAGTGAAGTGTAAGATGACTTTAATTTCTTAACGGGCTGTCTTTGCAATCTATGACTGTAGAAGATTTAAAAGCTAGTGCAAAATGCTTAGCAAATAAATATGATAAGGATCTGGATGCTTCTGAAATAGAGGGGGAAATAACTAGTTTTAAGTTTCAGGCCAGTTCTTTATTTGAAAAAAATCAGGATTTTTCAAAAGCAATCTCTCTTGACCTATTAAATGTAATCCACACAATGTCCATAGTCACATCTTATCCAAACTTAGTAATTGCTTTCAGATTATTTTTAACATTGCCATTTACTAATGCGTCTGGTTAACGAGGTTTTAGTAGGTTGAGAATAATAAAAAATTACTTAAGGTCATCAATGGGTCAAGACAGGTTAACACACTTGGCAATTCTATTAATAGAAAAAGATATTGCTAAAAAGATTAATTATTATAAAATAGTAAATGATTTTGCTGCTGTTAAAGGTAGAAAGGTGAAACTGTAAGTATAAAATAAATCTGTTGATATTTTTAAATAATGTTACCTCTACATTGTTTCATAAGTAGTTGAGGTATCAATTAATTATAAACAAAAATTATTCTTCACTCATTTCGAATTATTTACAAAAATTTTTCTTTGCTACACGCCTATTTAAGCTCATATAATCAGCACAGGCTATTGAGTAAAATTATCTATCTAAGTTAATTTTTAGTATAAAAATATTAAATTATAATAAATATTGGTGCACAAAATATATTTTTATAACTATTTAATACAATTAGCAAATGATAAACGGGACAACAATTGCAAGCCACAATAATAATAGCAATATTTTTGTTATACAGCTATTGTATTACATCTGCAACAGGTATACAATACAATCTTATGCCATCACCTGCTCCGGTATGACTGGGCGGAAACGGGGTGGGTGGGTAGGGGAGCGCCAATTCCTCTAGCTACGGCCCTGCTTTCAGAGTAAGGTTAAATGGGTCCAATGTGGCTTGGAACAAGATGGTCATCTTATCAAATATGTTAAGAGTCAGAGTAAGGTTAAATGGGTCACTCTAACCTAGATTGCAATGCCTGACTGCTGGTACGCGGTTCAATAGTACCTTACTCTGACTTATAAAATAGTTCGAGATAACTGTCTTATTAAATTGGTCAGGGTAGCTATCAGTTTGGATTAAAATTTATCAAGATCAGTGACGCAGTAACTGGGGGGTAAGGGGGTAAATTTTACCCCCCCCCCCTAAAAATTGAGAGGGGNTAAGGTGACATAATAAAAATAAAATGTGCTTGGAGCACACATTGTTTGAAAATTCTGATAGTGATACCAGCTACTGCAGAAAGAAGTTTTTCAATGCTTGTACGAAAAAAAAACTATCTTCGCTCCTCGAAAAGGCAACTTAGACAAAATCACCTTTATCTGCTGAATGCATACCCTGAGAGGCTCAACAAACTTGAAAATTGCAAAGCTAGTTATTGATTTTATAGCTATTAGCGAATATAGGGCAAAGGTGAATGGAAACCTATTTTAATTTTCAGTGTTTCCTAATTTTTAACCAAGCCACATCAGATATAATTTTTCTTAATTTGTTTTGTGTGTATTAATTATAATGTTTGGAATGATTAAAATAAATCAGAAAATGCACAATGGGACCGATAAATACAAGTATCCCTCTTTATACGCGATATCACTTTACGCGTTTTCACCATAACGTGGTTAAGAAATAATAAAAATAATGCATGGTCAGCATGGTTAGCAGTCACCCTGTGCGGTGATGGAGTGACCTTGTGCACGCACATTCCAGTGAGGACAGTGTGTTACTGTACAGTTTGGTGTTAAGGGGGGTGGTAATGACAACATTGGATATGCATGGGCAGAAGTTAAACAGTCCTGTATGAAGGGCGTTTGGAAAAATATTTGGCCTGTAGTTTCTGATTCTCATGATTTTGATCCTGAACACGAGCTTTCCAATTAAAGACATTACATTGTTTACATAGCAAGATGTTGGATTTGAGGACGTAGACCAGGCAAATGTGGACGAATTGCTCCAATCCCACTCAATAGAACTCACCAATGAAGATCTTCAAGAAATGTAGAACGGCACAAAGTATGAAGAGGAAGAGCACTCACTATGTAGTTGAGATTATCAAACAACTTCAACAAAACAAATTGATGAATTTTTTTAACACATTGAGAGTGCAATTAGAATCATTGAAGAGAATGACCCTAACATGGATAGAAGTGCCAAAGTTGCCCGAGAGATTGAGTTATTTGGCTTGCTATAAAGCACTCTATAGAGAGAGGAAGAATGCTGCCCGTCAGATGAGTCTTGACCATTTCATCAAAAAAGTTGAAAATCTTCAGTCTAACGACCCAGGTCATTCGCGACAGCAAGAGCTGTCAGGCAAGAGTCTTCAATAGAGCAGGAGCTTATCATCCCAGCTGAGCCTTCCAAGAGCAACAGCTTACAGTCCAAGGGACTTCAAGAAAGCAAGAGCTTACCGTCCCAGGACCTTCAAGAGAGCAAGAGCCTACCGTCCAAGGGCCGTAAAGAGAGCAAAAGCATACCGTCCCAGGGCCTTCAAGAGAGCAAGAGCCTACCATCCCAGGGCCTTCAAGAGAGCAAGAGCTTACCATTCCAATCCTTTAAGAGAGTAAGAGCCTACCATCCCAGGGCCTTCAAGAGAGCAAGAGCCTACCATCCTAAGCCTTCAAGAGAGCAAGAGCTTACCTTCCCAGGGCCTTTAATAGACCAAGGGCCGTTAAAAGAGCAAGAGCTAACCGTTTCAAAGTCATCTGGAGAGCAGGAGCCTACAGTCCAAGGGCCGTCAAGAGAGTAAGAGAGTGATAATCCAGATTTTCCAGATCCAATTAATTTATCATTCGAATGAAGATTAACAGTAAGTGTACCTGTAGCATTGTATTAATTAGATAAATTTATTAAAAATTGCATTTGTTTACAACTTTCAGGGGATTGAAGATTGACAAAAGGTGTAGGCTACCTATAACATTGTACTAGATAAATAAATTAATAAAAATTCCATTCATTTACAAGTTTTAGGGTTTTATTTTTTTTCCTTTGGAGTAGGCCTAGTCCCTATCCCACCCATGTTAAAATCAATTCCCTTTACTCGTTTTCATGTTACACGATTATTTATCAGAACCAATCACTCGCGTAGTGCGAGGAACAGCTGTATTACATTTCCCTGGTCTTTTTTTAATCTCAAAAATGTTATCCCCTATAAAAATACATGATTATTTTTACCCCCACAAATAAAAACGTTCCTGCGCCACTGATCAATATGACTGTTTTATCGTTGAGTTAAACGAGTCAAGGCATCTGTTCAATGGAGTAATAGGGGCAAGGTGGCTACCCTTTCAGTTTCGAATAGCGACTCGCTCTATCCTGTTGTACGGAGGGATGGGGCAACATGGGTTCGAGGTAGGTGTTTTGAAGGTATGAGAAAGGATCAAGGTAATCGACCTATCAGATTCAACATGCCTGTCTTCCCGCCGAGTTTATTCATCTTCAACTAGATATGGGTTGACGTATTTAAATGTTAGGTGCCGTATCATTCAACGATTTATGAGCACCCCGATGTCTTTCCCAACCCCCTTCCTAGTCCTTTCAAGGTGTAACAGTAATGTGTATTTACAACCTATAATTGTGGATTTACACGTTCACCAAAAAACTAGCGCAGAACAGAAACGTTGTCACGTGACGAGCTCTAAGTGAATCACAAGATTTCCATCTCATAGGCGCGAGTTGTTCCGCTAAAGTTCAACTCATCTCTACTTCGTCCGCTCTGCCTGAGGTGTTCGGCACAGGAGAGCCAATAAAATCTCAAAACCAACCATCTCAAATCAGTGCGTATGGGCATTTGACAACGCATGCGCTGTAGGGCTATAAGCAAGCAGACAGTTTCGTTGGCCTTTGTGAGGATATTAGAAGTAACCCGTTAATGTAAAGCGTGTGTATCGATGTATTGGATTGTGCCACAACACAGCATTATAATTGGTAAACATCCATCGAGAGAATGATCTAAAATATATGTCTATTTACTAGAAAATAAAATATGTTGATAGTCATATGTTTTAAGTTAGCGTTGCAATGCATCATGGGTCAACAACAAACAGCGTGTGAATCGCTGCACCACTAAGGCAGATTCTACTTTCTATTTTCGGCGAACGTGTGAATCAAGCTTTAGGACCAGTTTCATAGTCAGAATTAGTACGCCTCAAGTGCGGCTCTACACTAAATACAGCCCGACACCTACCTATAACAGAATGGAATGGGCCAGTTTCATATGCGAAACTGGCCCATTCCATTCAATTTCAGGTAGGTGACGTCTTGTATTTAGTATAGCGCCGCACTTGAGGCGTACTAAATCTGACTATGAAACTGGCCCTTAGTCTTAACGTNTCAGGTAGGTGACGTCTTGTATTTAGTATAGCGCCGCACTTGAGGCGTACTAAATCTGACTATGAAACTGGCCCTTAGTCTTAACGTGTGCATACTATCGTCGAAAAGGTTTAGGTAGCATGACCTGAGTGTTCCGCCGTGTGACTCAGGGGAGGTCCGGTTGGAGTGGGCTGCGTCCCGGCTACAGGCTACATACCTGGGCTGTACGTTGTGTGCAGGGGGCGGGGATGGAATGGGGTGATTAATGGACAAAAAACACTCACCCACTATTGCCAAGAGAAAGGGGAGGGGGTGAGACCTAGCTTGTGGGAGTTGTACCCAAAGGGGTAAGAGGGGATGGCATGGGATGAGAAGGAGATCCACCACATAATATGTGTGTGTGTGTGAATGGTCCAAGACGAACCGGAGGGCTGCCTAAGGACGCTTGGGGAAGATGAAACATTATCATCGAGCAAATACTGAATTAAAGTTATTGTTTGTGTACGGGAGATGAACCCGTATTGCCTGTATCTGTTGAATACACGCATTTAAAGAATGTACACTATTTTTTTTAACTTTTTCGCCCATCATTCACCAGCCCATGGTATTGTCGATATGAAAATAGTACATACATTATTGCCTATCTCACATTCCACACAGAGAGAGAGAGCGAGTGATGGAAGGAGTAATGGAATAGTTTAAGATAAGGGTGAAGGGAATATGGCAGCTCCTTTAAGTGCTGCAATGTTTTTATTGCATCGTGATGGGTGCACCCTTGTAGGATTGAACAGGGTGGGCTGATAAATCACCAAGACCACTCATATAGACACATATACTATCATCCTGAGAAGACTGGGGAGTGCCGTGTGGTTGTCGCGCCAAAAGGGGTAGTGCAAGGAGGATTAACGGGCCGGACTATTTTAAATTGCTCGTCTTAAAAAGGAATACTCTTATTGGTTGATCCTGACGACACACCCTTGGGGTTAGTATACTGCCAAAGTATTATTTGTATTCATAAAAAAAAGTGCGCGAAGCTAATTCTCAACTAGGGTAGACTGAGATTTCTTATTAATAATTATTAGCACATTACGTTCGGTTTGTTACACAAAATAACAGTGAAAATACTTTTCACACACAAAATCCGCGTTTTACAATCTCGATGGTATTTCACAGCTCATACCCACACAGAGCTTAGCTATGTTTTCCAAGCACATAGTCTAATTTTATTCTCAAATATAAGTAATACAAATTTTGGGGTTATGTTAAGCTCACATCGGCAAAACGTTCTAGTATTTAGAAAAACCTTTCTTGTGATGAGTATTCGGTGTATATTTGTTTATTATAGATGATGAGCATCATGGAATGAGGCGTCGTCTGCTTGGATTGGTCAGGTTAGTGTTGGTATATAATGTGATTTAATCTGTATACAATGAGTTTTTTCTATTAGCCCCGTGGCTGTAATCAAAGTTGGTCAACTTTTTAAAGGGGCTAACACAATGATTTTCGGGTTTCAAAGAGTAATCAGAAGTCACAGGCATTCAACAATTACATTTCATATGTGCTTCGTATCTATTAAAATGTATCTACGTCTACCAAAAACAATCATCGGGCAGAAGTAATAAGCTCCCACCCTACCAACTCGAATCCAATCAACGGATTGAGAACAAAATATTGTAGCTTATTTCATTCATCAAAGAAGTTATTTTTAAGGGGCTATTGAATAAATTTTAATTATGATAGTGTTATTGGAAAATAACATTGGGACTAAAGCAGTTCTTGTCATATGTCGCAAGGTAGTAATTACGTCGACGATTCAAAGTTACTTGCAAGACCACGTGAATGTATTCATTTGATTGACACCAGTACATGCATGCATCACTCGGTTGGACATTAAAAGCCTCTTTTTTTTTTTACACTCACACTCTTAGTTTTATTGGAAACGTTTTACTCTCATCAGTTAAAAAGTATAAGGCCGCGTCTTTTTATTTAAGGTTCTAGAATAATCGATCAGAAACCAATTGAGTTTATGACGTTCCTGGCTGTCCATAGCTGTCCGGCAGCAGGAGAACAAATAGGGGGGAGATAGGGGGTGAATATAAATGACAATACTATTTGTGTTGTGCCCCCACCCCTCTCCCTATTATACTACCGTACATCATTCGATTCACCAATAGCCATTCTATGCTCCTATACCAGTTACCTTTCGTTTCCCTGTTATTTAGGTCTTAATGTTTAACCAAAATATGTTGAGTTTTGGACTTCATAGTGGAAAATTTCAATATTTTTATGTTTACAAGTTTATACCTTTATCTATTGTGGTGTAAAATTATTATACATACAGTACTAAAAGGGAGGGGGGGGGATTAAAACAAAATTATTACCCAGATGCACAACACTCTTACAATATTCGGGACTACTGGATATTTGTAGGTTAAGAACAACCTCACTGAGCTTATCTGGTTGTCATTGCAACTTGACACATTATGACTTAGGGTACGCGCACAGTGAACGCTGGTCAACTGCTTGCTGGTTGCGAGCAGGGGCGTTGCATGAAATATATTTTGTGAACTAGTGTTTTTACCAACACTAAGCATTTCGAAATTTAAAAAATTCCCCAAGTACCAAAGGAGAGGACAAGAAGGTCAATGTTGAGAACAAGAAGGAGGCAGGAGGCTCCCAGATTTTTTTTTTTAATTTGGGGTGGTAATCAAGCCTTGAACCGAGCTTATAGGCTACTGTATTTTTTAATTTATCTATTGGTTCATACTGGATCATACAAGGCTTTTGCAGTGTATAAGGAAATAACTTGAATTATTATTTATTTGTTTACCTGCATCTGAGCTAAATATCCAATTGAGCTTGAATATATTTATTTATATTTGCAGATATCGTTCAAACCGAAAATCGTGTATCTTATATTAAAAAAATTTAACTGAATTTATTACAGTGGTTTCCAACATTTTGTAGTTTATGACTACAACTTTTCTCTCTGCGGCCATCGCGACCTTTTGATAACTTGAAAATATTCAAATGCTAATTTTTAAGTTTTTTTCACTGTGCATTACTACCAGCCCAGACTATCTACAGTTAACTACACCAGTGGGATAGGTAAAATTTAGAGGAAATGTAACCTTATTTGCTTGGAGGGATATTAGAATAAACTAACCCTGGCCAGAATTAAAATCCTTACTTCACCTTCACTAACAAACCAAACGAAAAGAGCGTGTGACATTAAACCCGCATGTACACTAATGCTTGTTTTAATTATTATAAATTGCTTATAATAATGATTATATGCGGCTAGTATAAAAAATAGAATCAACAAGCCCGGGGTTGGGAGATGATTTTATATTATACTAGCAGCATTACAAGGCTGCCACAGTAAACAAGTCAGCAAGAAGCTATCAGAATGGAATAGCCTAAAGCAGCGGTTCCCAAAGTGTGCTCCACGAAACATCTCCAAGTGCTTCGCGAAACATCTCCAAGTGCTCCGCAAAGAGATTGTAAATAAAAATAAAATAAATGTGACAAGATCTCAAAATTGTTTATTTGTGCGGTCATGAACTGTTTTTAGATAAGTATTGTGTATAAATAATTTAGCTCCTGCAGCGTGCCGTAAAGCAGTGTAAATAGCAAGTATTATGGATCCAAAGTGCATTGTCATGCGTCACCCCAGTCAGGTTTACCCACCCGCAACTTCTCGGAACCACACAAAACATTGAGAAAATCCGCGAAGCCCACAGACTTTACGCGGTGAAACCAGACAGAGAGGCTCAATGGTGCCAGCTAACCCCGGCTCAATGAGATTCTCACCGTGCTTAAAGATCCGATTGTTAGCTTTGACACTTATACAGAATTTTCTGGAAAGTTTCTATTGTATATTAAAAACTCTTGTTTCTTCGCACCTTCATTCACTTGCAGTTCATTCAGTGTTTAGTCGAGAGTCAAAACGAGTCAAATTGCAGTGCAGTGTTATTTTTTCAAGAGTGCTTTTGTTGTGTGAATTTAAAAAAAAAATAATTACGTTATTAACTTTAATGGATCTTCCCTCTTGAGGACGAAACACCTGCCCATTACAGGTTTTTTGGAGCACTTACGTAGTGATTTAGAAAATATCATAGATTTGCTTTCAATGGATCGCTGGCTGAAGTCTAGATCCTTAAAAAAGACTATTAAAACCTCCGCCACAGTTCCTCCAGTAGCTATGGAAGCATCAACAGCTAACAGATATATATACAAATATTATGTTAGATGCATTTTTTTTAACGTTGCATAATGTTTATCTATTGGGGTCTACTAGAATAAGAGCGTGTGTCATTAAAACAAATAACAGCTTTGGATGCCAATAGCACAGGACCTACAAGAAGAGATAGGGACTAAAGTACATAAAACTTTATACAAATTAAATAGTAAATAAAGACTTTTCAGTATATGCATCGCATGTTGTACATATTGTTACAATTTTAACAAAAATAGATTTCAGCTCAGGTTGTTTTCGAATTTTGGCCTGTTAATTGGTAGTAACCTTGAAGCTGCAGCCAATTTGATGTCACCAAGCGATAGGATAAGATGGCTACTCACATTTAACAAGCATTGTGAGCGTACATGCGAGAAAAATTTACATTCTTAAGCAATATTCAACGTTAATTTAGGAGCAATGGTTCTTTGATCAATTGTTTTATTAAATACTCGACATTTATTATTATTATTAATATTATTTACCCAGATGATACGAATATTATTTTTATATTGTAGTGTGGAAGAAGATGGAGCAGTTGCCAATGCTAGAATTACTGGACAGGATGAAATGTTTTTAGACGAATCAGCGACAGCAGGTGTGACAGAAACTTCTGAACTGTTGAAAGAACTGCTTAGTACTAGTTCTTCGGAGACCAGTGCCACAGGTAAAAAAATTATAAAAAGGAGGTATCACGATTCCTACTTGGATATTGGATTTGTTGAGACTAGTGACAACAAACCACAGTGCGTAGTTTGCATGAAAGTGTTGCCAAACAGTGCGATGTTCCCAGAAAAAATGCGCCGTCATTTTGAAGGGGTCCATCCAGAATTCAAGGGCAAACCGACTGATTTCTTCAGAAGGAAGTATGATGAACTTACACAAGCCCATAAAATTATATCTTATCACTCAAAAACAGTTAATGAACAGGCTTTGATGGCGTCCTACTTAGTCAGTTA
Source organism: Timema bartmani (assembly GCA_902151455.1). Taxonomy (NCBI): domain Eukaryota; kingdom Metazoa; phylum Arthropoda; class Insecta; order Phasmatodea; family Timematidae; genus Timema; species Timema bartmani. The sequence goes on from CABFWB010001946.1 coordinate 88,438, forward strand.
CCGAGTTGCTCAAGCTGGCGAAGCCCATACCATCGCTGAAAACCTTATTAAGCCTTGTGTAAAGGACATAGTTGAATGTATGCTGGAAGCAAAAGCCACGAAACTAGTAGACACCGTTCCTTTGTCAAATAACACGATTTCGCGACGAATCGGGGACTTAGCAGAGGATGTGAAAGCTACTTTACTTTCACGAATAAAATGCACTAAGTTTTCGCTCCAAATGGATGAATCAACGGATGTGGCTGGATTGGCAATTTTAATAGTATTTGTACGCTACCAATACTTGGAGTCTTTTCAAGAGGATCTGCTTCTCTGCAAGCCTTTACCAACTAATACAACTGGCGCTGAAATTTTCAAATTAATAGAAGAATATTTCACAGTGAGTGACAAACTATTATATAAATGCGTTGATGTGTGCACGGACGGCGCACAGGCCATTACTTAGAAGACATCCGGTGCTATCTCAAGAATAAAACAAAAAGTCAAGGAATGCAGCAGTAGCCACTGCATTCTCCACCACCATGCCCTTGCTGTGAAAAAAATGCCACCCTTCCTAAAAGAAGTCTTGGACAAAAGCGTGAAAATAATTAATTTTATCAAATCATGACCTAAAAATACAAGACTATTCAAAATGTTGTGTGATGACATGGGGAGTCTACATACCTCTTTACTTCTTCACACAGAAGTAAGGTGGCTTTCTCGTGGAAAAGCTTTGACTCAGCTCTTTGAAATTAGGGCTGAAGTCAGAACCTTCCTGATTGACAACGACTTAGCTTTAGGAGACAGGCTGTGTGATGAGCATTGGGTTATGAAATTGGCGTATTTAGCAGACATT
>CABFWB010001946.1:100239-119842 GCA_902151455.1 Timema bartmani
CCCTTCCTTCACCTCTGACAAGACGTGTATTAATCACAACTTGTGAATGTGAGGAATGCCAGGCCTCCACCGTGGTTCGGATTCCACGTTAAACTGTAGGTCCTCCATTTCATCTCACAATCACCCTACCATTGCACATTAGCGTAAGTGCGTATAGCCGCCCGAACGGGTAGTAAGACGCGGTGCTAATAATAATAATAATAATAATTCAAAGTGGTTTCTCATAATTAGCAAACCCAAGCTCAAAAGTTAGGTAAAAATAGAAAAAAAAATTCTCTTATAAATACTTTCTTTAAACAAGCCTTTCTCAAGTCTTTTGGCTTTTGGAGCCCTTTAAACCGCTAAAAGAAACTGTGAATCCACAAAAAGCTCTTGTTTAAGTACTTTTTTACCTATTGATGTTTACCGCATTTTAAATAAAAATTTTGAGAAATTTTGAAAACTAAATTTTGACTAAAAATAAATTTATAAATAAAATAATTATTTGATATCCAAAACTTTTTTTAAATAATGTTTAGTGAGAATAGTGGCTTTTCTATTTCAAACCTCTTTAATATCTGGCTTTAATAGAAGACAATTGGATTCGCAAGTTTTCTTCTGCATTCAATCAGTTGCGAAATTTTGTTTTCATTGAAGTTTGTAACGAATTACAGTCCCACAAAGGTTCTAAAGTCTCTAGGAGCCCCTGAAAGGGTCTCGTGGAGCACACTTTGAGAAACACTGGTCTAAGTTAAAGAAAATAAATGTGTTCCCCAAATGAACTACGATGGTAAATATTTTATAAGATATTCTTATAGGATTTTTTTCCGTGAGATATTTATAAGATAAACTAAAATTCCATTAATTTGATGACAGGTAACCTCAAACGAAGATGGATCCCATAGCTCCAGTGGTTCCGGAGATGTATCTGGGAAGGGTTGTGGTGGAGGGTTTTTTGGGGGTATTTTTTCATCTAAGGTCGCAAGGGGTACCTCCACACGAATATTGGTCCCATAGCCCCAGCGGTTTCAGAAATGCGTTTGGGGGTAAGGGGATGGATGACCATTTCGACTTACGGTAAAAATTGTTGTGATATTAATATCGGTTGCACTTCTTCAGTCAATACTCTACACTCTACAGAACTCCAATAAGCTACGAGCTGGGACTTTGATAAATAATTTTTAATTTAATAAAAAATACATCACTGGCTAAAACTTTGAGGCTGCATAGATAATTACGTATACTTGACGGAACATTTTTTTGTTGTTTGAGTGACTCACTCCCCTGCTGGACTTAGGGGTGGAAAAAATAGTGGTGGCAGTGCGTTTTTGAGCGCATTTTATTAAATATTTATTTAATATTATTTTTTAACTTTTTTTAGCTGGTAAAATTACCTTTAGTATGGATTTTGTTTTTTTACGATACAACTTGACCGAGGTACAGCTATTTGAATACACACATGTTTTTTAATTTTATTATTTTAGAAATAAAAGTTGTAGCCATTGAGAATAACTGGATAAATACTCTCTTTATAAAATAAATATTACTCATTACTTTTTGTAGTTTAGAAAAATACCTTCATTTGCTTTTTTTCTATTTTTTACGATAAAAACTGCTTATTTTATAACAAGAAACATATAATTATGTCGTACCAACCGAAAAACAGCATAGTAAAAAAAAAGAGGGGGAAATATTTTATAGATTGTAAAATCTAAAAATTTATGACTGGCTATTTTAAAAACTAGCTCAATTGTATGTGTAATTATATTTACTAGTGAATTACTTGCAAATAAAAAAATACTTTTTTTTATTAAAAATTTCTACTTTTGCAACAATTTATTTAAAAATTATGGTTTAAACAAATTAAATTAATGTTTAAATATTGTTAAATTTTAAAGCCACATATCTTATCTTTAAATTGAGGGTAGTTAGACCAAATTATGATAATCAGAGTTGTTTAAATCAACATTTATGTCAATGATGTATAGCCTACATATGAAAATGTCAAATTTTCATACTTTTTTAAAAAAAATGAGCTTAGAAATAATTTTTTGGAAACTAGAGGAGAGGGGCTTGAAGGTTTGGGACAGCCTGACTCATTCATCACCGCATTTCCCAACCCCTGTATCTGGAAATTTGACATTTTGCTTGGCAGGAAGGTAGCGGGCAGTAGCGTCTCGTGACCAAAATTCTTAGGGAAGCTTGGAAGGCGTGCCCCCAAGTTTAAAAGAGGAGGTCCCGGATTTTGTTTAGATTTTTTTTTTGTTTCAAAAAGCTATTTGTAGTTTTTTTTAATCAAAGTTGTGGCTTTGGGCGTCCTTCTGTTCTTTGATCTACATTATTGTGTTATTACTTATTATAGACATATTCTTATAAGCTTTAGTTTGTTAGATTTCACTGATACACACATCAAAACAAACGCACCTGCTACAATAAACTCCACAAAACTCTAAAGCCCGGTACACACGACACAAATTCTTGTACAAAATGTTGTGCAAGAAATTGTACAATATCTTGGTCACATGGAGTGCATACAAATTTTATCCATTGACTGTTCACACAGAATTTGTGATTGCATACAATATTTGAAAAAAGCATGGCATTTTTGCCCTTTTTATGGAAAAATAATAATTGAGTGTTTTGGAAAATATTGGTATTTAATATAAATAATAATTTCTTAATCATTCATAAATATTATGAAAATTTAAAAAAAATCTGTTTTAACATTCTTTTAAAACAGTTGAAAACCTTTATATTTGGGATTTAACCTCCTTCAATTATAGTTATTTGGTTGTTTTCAAGCATTTAGCTGTTTTTCTTACAATCACTATTTTTTTTTAAGTAACTATCTAGCAGACGAGGTTTTATGTTTATAGCTCAAAAGTTGTAAAGTTGTACAATAAAAATGGCTGATATAGGACGTGTTCTATTTCCTGAAATTGTATACAATAAGTTGTGCAAAGCAGATCTCGTAAAGGATTTGGTGTTCACACGACGATCTTCAGGCTGCAACTTCTTGTACAACTTTATGTACAAGAAGTTGTCTCGTGTATACCGGACTTAAAGATGTGTAGGCACGGGGTCTGTACCTTGACAATATTAACTTCCCCTTTCATGCCATACTATCCCTCTATGTTTTGAAAGAGGAAGAGAAGGGTAGTGACTTTGGTTCTAGTCGTCACTTTTCGGGCAAGAGAAGTCGTAGCTCAGCTGTTTGCATTTTAACCTGACATCCACAGCTCTTCCCTTTATCCCCCCTCCGAAATCTATGACGTCACAAATAAGAACTACACTAGCTAGAACAATGGGATGAAAGTCGGACAAATACCGACTTTCAACCACCATTAGATGGACTAGTGCACGTCTTGCATGCGTGTTACGGTCACTGCCATGTAAAGGATTTTTTTCAAGTGCTTGAATTACATTTAAATGATTACCAGGAGAATATTTTTGCAAACATTAAATAAAATATTTACATATCTTCAATCAAAGGCAAGCGGTGCTTGCCTTGCTTGCCCTGACACGACGCTACTGGTAGCGGGATTTCCCCACATAACCAGAAAAATCTTATATTGGGAAATTTCAAAATGGGGCATCGGAAAATGGAGAGGGGGCTTTAATAAGAAAAAAGTTTTTAAATAAAGTATAAAATTAAAATTTATCAAAGAGCTAGATGATACTCCAGCTAACCAAATAAATCTAAAAATTTGAAATTTCTAAGATTTAATTGAAGAAAAGAGAGTGGGGGTTTCAAAATTACAAAAATCAATTGTAAACAGCTACTTCCCAGTGTGGTAGAATACTTAAACTTGGAAGGCAGATAAAAATACCCCTCCAAATTAATATTAGGGCCTGAAAATGTCACATTTTTAATTGGGGCTTTGGAAAACACAGGAGGTGGGAGGAAACAGAAAATAATACTTATAGGGGGTGTAGAAAATTAAAATTTAGCAGGTGGGTAGAAGGACAACTCTATAACCATATTCTTCTTAAAATATAAAATTTCTAATCAGGGGTGGTTTTAATGGTACATTTGGATTACCATTTCCAACACTAATAGAAACAACTACTTCCATATGTGGTAGAAAACTGGAATTCTGTAAGAGGATATATATACCACTCCAAAAAAGTAAAATACGTGTTAAGTAAAAGAAAAAAATGTAGGGGAGGCAGAAAATTTAAATTTGTTAGTAATATAAAGGAATTGCTTCAATAAAAAATAGGGATTAAATATTTACCATTTAGAAAGGGGCCTGAAAAAAAAATTAGTAGCTTAAAATATACAAAAATTATTATAAAATCTTCTTTTTGGCATGGGATTTTTTTTAATTTGCCAGATTTGTAAAGCACTATCCCACAATAAGCATAAAAGTTTGGAATTTAAAAATGCTGAGCTAAAAATGGCTAGTATAAAAAATAAACTTCTAAATATGGCCGAAAATTTGAATTTGGTATAGGAAGACGACAAAAAATTAAACTAATATAAAAACTAAAGATTATCAAATGAGATTCATTAGCATTGCAATAACAAAGCTAAAAATCAAAGGATAAATTAGCAGTGACATATTAGGCCTACTTAATATAAACAAATACTGGTGATACATGGTTCCGTGTACTTTTGAAAACAATGATGCTTCTTATTCAAAATGTTTTTGTAAAAGAGGATATTATTTATTTATGCTATTTCGTGAATCGTGATGCTATTTTGTCAAAAATGTTTCTGTAATCATGCATATTAGTTCGTTTATCCTATGTTATGATCGTGCCTAGGTAAAGGTTGCGTTGTTTATGGGCTGCGTTTGATTGTGCACCCAGTTTGTGAACAATATCATATTTTATCTCAAATATTTAATTAACTTGATTGGGTTATGATTGCTATAATTAGCTCACTATTGTACAACACGGAACTATCAAATAATGAGCAGCCGGATATTAACATTCTAATTTGATATAGGTGTGATGCTGCTTAACCGTGTGAAGAACAGGTCAAACGGCTAGTTATTAAAATAAAGATGTATTTTATTTTAGATAAAGTTTTATTTAAAAAGTTCATGTACGGAATAAATAGAGAACTTAGTAAAAGAAAATTGACTTGTAGATATGGCAATGTTTTTCTGACTGCTCGGGATGTTTTGAAAAATAGCGGTGAATATTTAATTACGATACTGGACTCCTTCACTAGTAACACAGGTGCGAAACTAAATCGCGGTTTTTGAATGAAGGTGACGTTGCGCCGAGGGCTCAGCCTCAGATTGGTCTCCAGTGACAAATTAATATAGAGAGGGCAGTAAGAGCGGTTAATTTGTTTAACATAGGCATAATGGTTTAAAATAACGATGCTTTATTTCAATTGGTTCAAATACATGCTGTTTTAAATTAAAAAAAGATATAAACCGATGAAGATACACAATTATTGAGCAAATATGTGAAAAGGAGAGCTTACTAATTGTGCTTCTGATTACAATATACAACTAAATATTTCAATACAACAAAGAATTTAGAAAAAACTTTTTAAAAACAAGTGTACTGTCTTACATAGAGACAAAACGAATGTATAACAAAACTAATAATAAATAAAGTATAAACACGCACAAAGAAAGGCAAACACGAACCACACACTCGCTCCTGAACTTAATAGGTGGCCATGTTTTTTGCAACGCTCACAATTAAGGGGAGGTGAGATGTATGATGTGGCCTCGAGACGGGAGGGGGAGGACGTATGACGTAGCTTCGGGAAGGGAGGGGAGGACGTATGTCGTGGCTTCTAGTAGGGTGGGGGGAAGTATGAAGTGGCTTCGGGAAGGGAGGAGAGGACGTATGTCGTGGCTTTGGGAAGGGAGGGGAAACGTGTGACGTGGCCTTCATGACTAAATTTTTCCTGAGAATTGAAGAAACGTTATTTTAAATAGTCCAAAATACTGAATATATATGGACTATAAATGCATACATATATATATATATATTCCCACAAAATATGCAATAATATTCTAGATAAAACTGGGTAGGTTTGTTAGTTGTCACATAAAATACCTTGCATGACCAACTTACGTAACCTATACAACCTCGTAAATACATCGCAGGAACAAGAGACTTGTTTTATTTTGTAGAGGAAGGATGTAAAAGTAAGAACTGCTTCTAACTTTTTTGTTTTTTAATTTCATTATTTTTTATCATTTGTGAAAATATGCTAAAATTGACTATTATTGACACAGCCTAAAAAGTGTAATAACGCAGCACTTTGACTTTTTATAAAAGGAGTTACAATTTTTAAATTCTTTAAGACCAATTTACTATACAAATATTTATATTCTAAAACTTAATTATCGAGTAATTTGCTATCTACTTAGAGGCTGTAACGCTAAAATCTCGCCTCTTGTTACTAGGGCTATCTTTGGACAGAACACTGAACTATGGAGGGGTGGAGCCAAGAGTTGGTTAGGCCACTCCCATTTGTTACCTCACTCCGGCTGACACACAAGACATTCCCACACCAGTCATCACTAAACAAAATAAGCCCACACCAAAGGGTGTCTAATTCATTAATGAATTATGTAATTTTCAATAAGCCAGATATTAATTATTGTTTATAATGTATTTACAAACAAAAGTTGAAGTAAAACTGTACTACCATTTGCTAATATAAAGTATGGGGGATAAGTATAGAAAAAAAATTAAGGATCGATACCCACTTCAGTGGTCGAACGGTCTAAGGCGTCATTATCGTGTTAGATTGGCCTGCTGCTAACGGAGAAATAGGGGTTCGAATCCCAGTCGTGTCTTTTGAGGGTGGATTTTTCTAAATGTTTTCCCACTCTCCCTCCACGCGAATGCGGGTAGACTACCTATAAAGTTATTCCTTTCTCATCCCTACCTTATTAGAGTAATTATCATCTATGCGTATAACCTGAACAGGTAGTAAGACGCGGTGATTAAAAAATAAAATTAATTAGGGATTTAACCAACCATACTTTAAAATATTAGACCTAGTAAATCTCTAATGCTGCTTGAGCCCAGGTACAGAAAGGGAGCGATTAGTTCAAATAATCATTCATACTTTGCGTGTACAAAACTTATCACCAAACCTTACCTTAGCTTGTGTGCCCGTTCTTCACACGGGGAATCTTTAAGAAGCTTTATTTTTAGTTATAATATGAAATTAACCAAATGTACAAGTATCCAAAAGTTTATATAATTTTAAATATTAATCCTTTATTGGTTTAAATGATGTGACTAAACGTGTAAAATAGGCACACTAACTAAAACATTTATCAAAATAGAGATTTACTGTAATCCAAAAATATTTGCATAAAAGCGATCATAATAAAAGTATAACGGTTCAAAATACATTATTACTAAACAAAATTTGTAAAAAGAGCATCAAAGTTTAAAAAACACATATTAAATAAAATAATGGCCTTTTATAGATACATATTGGTCCCTGTAATTACTGGCCATATTTCGATTTTCTAATACACCAAGCAGTTTTGTTCTAATTGATTGTGAGATATTATACGCCTTAAATTTTGGAACCAATTTTCAGTATTTTCTGATCATCTGGAGTGGTATTTGTAACTACTTACTAGTCTATCATTTTCCTACCACACCAAAAAGTGTTTTTTCCATACGGTTGGAAATTCATATCCCCCACTCCCACTCCCAACCCAATTCTCTGACCCTTGTTTTGAAATTAAAAAATTTCAGACACTTCTGGTTATTTAATGTTGTCCTTATACCTGTAAGTAAATATAAAAGGAAATGTTATGTTATATTATATTAGCTTTGACATTTTTGGAGATGTCGCCCATCTTCCCATTTTCCGATCTTTCATTTTGAAATTTAGTTTGTTTTCATATTGTTTGAGGTGTATCTTATAACAGGCTAACAAATTTAAATCTTTAACCACAATGAGAAGTAGTTTTTAATATCTATTTTGGAAATCCCCTCCAAATATTTCACAAACCCCGAATTAGAAAATTTAAATATTTACTAACTATTTGGGTATTTGACACTACCTTCCTGACAATTCTTTATCATCGCAGCTAAAAGCTTTGTTTTAAGTTCACACCCCCTTTCTTATTTCCAAGAGTTCCATTTTAAAATTTAAAACTAACAGATTTTATGGTACGGTACAGTTATCTTTCTGCTTAATGTTGTTATATACCACACTGGTAAGTATTTGTTTTAATTAGTTTTGAAAATGTGGAATCCACCACTCCCCCCATTTCGTTGACTCGAACTTTGAAATTTAATTTTTTAGAATTTATTTGTATATCTAGAGTAGTACTTTTACATGTTTGCCAAATTTTATTGTTATATCTCACCTAAAGTGATCTGTATATTTATAGCCCCCACATCCTAATTTTCCGGAGAAATATTTTTCTCGTGTATAAACTTTTCTGGCATGGGGTAGAAAGAGCAAAAAATATAAAAAGTGTAAAAGGTGTAAAACATTTTAAAAGGGTAAAACGTGCAGACAGGGCAGTAAACCAAAAAAGGACAAAGGGGAAAAGAGGGTTTTATTTTAGGGTAGAAAGGTTAAAAAGTTGTATAAAGTGCAAAAGGGACGGAAAGAGTAAAAAGTGTAAAAAGTAGATCTAATAAAAAATATTAGAATTTTATACCCTTTTTATCCCAGTTACCCCTTTCCTTCCGTTTACGTTTTGTACACTAAGTGTGCTTTTTGCCCTTTTGGTCCTATTTAACATTTTTACACTTTTTTCCTTTTTGGCACTTTTTACCCCTTCTAACCCGTTTGTTCTTTTTGCCTTATTGAACATTTTTTGCCCTTTTGACACACTTTTCCTTTTTTCTATTTTAGCCGTTTTGATCATTTTTGCCCTTTTGGTACTTTTAACCCTCTTGTCCTATCTACCTTTTTAGCAATTTTTGCAATTTTCGCTCTTTTTGTCGTTTTTACCTTTTTTGAGGGTTTGCCCTTTTTTCTTTACTGCCGCTTTTAACATCTTTAACTTTTATATCCTATTTGATATTTACTTTTTACCTTTTTTGCCCTTTTGGCACTTTTACCGTTTATATCTTTTTTACCACTTTTACTTTTTTTACCCATATCCACCTTTTAAGAATTTTTTTAATTTTTTGAGTTATCCCTTCTTCCCTTAAAGCCCTTTTAATTATTTTATTCCTTTTTATACTTTAACTTTTTACATAATGTTTTAAAAAAAACTTATTTCTCCTTCTAATTCCTTAAAACAAAGGAAAAACTCGATAAAATTGAAATCAGCTATCTCAATGTCAAATTTAAACATATTATCTTCGATTGTCACTTTTTTTTTAATCATTCGACAATACCTTGAAATAAGGACTTGGCACATTTATATGAATTTCATTTGTATTTATTTCTGAAAAGTATTTGTTTTCATAACTGTCATCTTAGCATCAAATTACTGGTCTTTGTTTAAGTGATAAGATTTTTAATTAATTTCCTTAAATGTCTTAAACGTTTTGCTTAAGTCTCATCGAAGAAAGTATCATCAAACGCTGTGCTCTATAAATGTTCATAGCAGTCTAGAGATTCAAGTGAGAATGTTAAAATTCTTTGATGATCCTGAGCAGTGGTGAAGGAACCTTATTTGTGTAGAGGGTTGAGGGGCAAGCAAAAAAACATTTTTGGGCGGACTTGACTTCCCACCCTTCTCCGAAAAAGGTTTGAAAATTGGCTTTCTCTAAAAGCTATTTGGAGTGATCCTCCTCATAATTTTTGAATATGGAATTGTTTTTATTAATAATCTTCTCCAGAGTTTTGTTGAAGTTTGAATGCTTTTATAAGTTATTTGGAATGGTCCTCCCTCTGCAAATTTTTGAAAATTACATGCCTTTAAAATCTATTTTGAGTGGTTATCATATTGAATTTTTTAAAAATCGGATTCCTTTAAAATTTATTTAAAGTTGTCCTCCCCTAGAAATATTTGAAATTTGGATGCCTCTTGAAACAATTTAGTGTGATCTTGACCTTATTTTTTTTCGACAGCTAGATGCCTATAGAAGATTTTAAAGTGGTCTTCTCCATCAATTTTTTTAAAAATATTCTATATATTTAGATGCTATTTGGAATCATACTCCCCTGGACATTTTTTAAATTGGATACTTTTAGAAGCTATTTGGAGTTATTATTGCCAGATTTTTTAAAACATTATTTGCATCTATAATCTATTTGCACCCATCCCAGAAAACTTTTCAAATTTGATAACTCTAGAAACTATTTAGAGTGGTCCTCTAACTGGAACATAAAAAAAAAAATAATTGGAACCCCTTAGAAGCTATTTTTAGTTTGATGCAAGTTTTTCAGCTTCAATTTCGAGAATATCAGAAGGTGTGGAATATATCTAATTTATTCCAAAAGAGGCAATAACTTCCCCTATACCTCACTCCCCGCTTTCGCTGTTACTAATTTGGAGTGGTTCTTACCTAAATTTTCGGAAATTATACTCTTTTAAAAGCTCTCAGATTTTTTTTTTTAATTTTGATTCTCCTAGAAGCTATTTGAAGTATTTTTACTTCCGGAAATTTTTAAAATTTTGATGCCTCTAAAGTCTGGAAGCTAATTTAAAAAGTCCTCACCCGAGTTTTTTTTAATTTGTATGTTCTAAAATCTATTTGATTGGATCTTCCCCCTGAAATTATTTAAAATTTGGTTGTTTCTAGAAGTTATTAAGTATACCCCTCGCCTGAATTTTTCTCGAAAATGAGATGCCTTTAAGAATTTATTTGAAGTGGTCTTCGCTCGGCAATATTTTGAAAATTGTATCTGCTGTGAAGCTATTTGAAATGGCCCTCTTCTGGATTTTTTTAAATTAGATGCCTTGAGCAGATGTTTGAAGTGAGGCCCTCTTCTGGATTTTTTAAAATTAGATGCCTTGAGCAGATGTTTGAAGTGATCTTCTACTGGCCAATTTTAAAAATTAAATGCTTTCAAAAACTATTAGTAATGCTTACCGCAAGAAAATTCTTCAAAATTACAACAACCTACAACTTATCTGGAGTGGTCCTTGCCTAGATTTTTTTATTTAGATGGCCCTAGAAGCTATTTAGAGTGCTCCTCTACTGATTTTTTCTTACAGTTACACTACTCTAGAAGCTCTCTGGAGTGGTCTTTTCCAGACAATGTTTGAAAATTTAATGCAGCTAGAAATAATTTGGAGTTTTATTTAAGGCAATCTTTTAGCTTAATATTCGATACTGTCGGGGGATTTGAAATTTATCTAGGAGAGAATAAGAGTGGGAAACCATTTAGAATAAACACCCTCATACACCCAACTGATATTCTAACCCCAACCTCCTCAGCACCAGAAAACCAGACTAAATGAGCTTGACACGTGTCCACAGATGCTTATTTACATGAATGGGGTCGCATCTCTCTTACAAAAAATACAAAAAAGCCATTCTAGTGCACTCAAATAAGACTATCATTTAGATGAAAATCGAAGGGGAAAAAAATCGATATCCCTATTAATAAAGTAACATAGATGAAAAAAGAACATCGTCTGAAAACATCGATGTTATAGAACCAAAAATATCGGTAGTATTTTTCAAACCAATTGAAATTGTAACTGAAGTATATTTGTAATTAATGAATATGAAACTCATAAATCAATTCAAAAAATTGTATTAAGAACTAATAATAAAAAATTACTATTTTTAAAACAAACACATAAACATATCGCTGTCTCGGACATCGCTACAAAACATTGATAGGATGTAAGCCATCTATGAGAAAAACATCGAACCTTCAACATCTATGTTCAATGTATAGCCTCGCTGGACTGAAATATAACCATGTTCCGTTTCAGGTTGATCCCACCAGTCAATCTCGCTGTAATTGAGCCAACTCTTTAGATAAAAGGCTATACTAGTTAATGTAGTAATAAAACCACGCTCAGTACACTTGACCGGAATCTAAGCCCAACCTCACCGCCTTGGCAGTCTATTCTATTGCGAGAGTGACACCTTAAACCATGAGGCCAATGAAGTGGGTATTAATAATTAAAGGTATTTTAATGTATCATCAATTCTTGTAAAATGTGTTCGATAACTAAAACTTTTAAGTAAAAAATATATAATTGGAGTAAAATTTTGTTAAATGTGTTAGGTACCTACAAAAAAAAAGAATAACTACCTGGCTGGCTATCTTCCTCACGTCACTCGGACAAAGGGGGAGAGTTAGGAAATGATTGACACTCAAGGACTCCCACCTAAACAGCTTTTACTCCTTCCCCAGGAGTTTACAGAATTTAATCTCCACTCCCCGAGATGATATTTTTTTCTTCATAGCCTTCAACTTTGAGTTCATCGTGTCGTGAAATGGGGTCTTAGGCTGTGAGCTCAGTTCTTAAATTTCTGCCTCAGAAATAAAGTTGGCTCCCTTTATAAATTAGAGTACACCGCTCATAGTTGTGGTCCCAACACATGAACCAGTGGGTGTCTCCAAGCACCTCGGCGCTCAGGACGGGGGCTGTTAACTCCCCCTACACCTTCTCACTGCCCCACCTTAAGCCACTATTTTCCACTATGTTTCGTAAGACATTCGCATTGATGAAAACATATTTTGTCATAAAAAGTTTATTTTGGAACCTTACATAACTCCTCAACTCTCGATGCAATAATATTATTATGGTGAACAGTGGCGTAGCTAGGATCCTCTGAAAAGGGGGAGGGGGGTCTCTCAGTGGCAGCAGCAGAGAGAGGTTTGCGGGGTAAAATAATAGGTCTTGAAATGCTTAAATGTAATTGTTCCAAACCCTTGTAAAGTCTGTATTTTTTAATACGTTTAACCAAAAAATTGTATGATAATGCTTATGCTACTATGTTGAACCAGCCAATGGACAGCCAGAATAATTGGTTAACGGGGGTTTCATTTTTATAAAAGTGAATTGGAGTCAAAGTGGACAATAGAAAATCACACAATTGCACTGAAAAATGATCTATTCCTATTAAATTTGAACACAATGGATTTGCTGTTAAGACGAACATAAACACACAAGTCACTATTATAATATATTTAACTAACTCTTAACATATAATTAGTTTGCTTAAATTATTATTATTTTAGCGATAAATTAGTATATTACTATATGTATTGGAAACAGTTGGAATACAGTTTTTAATTGTTTGATTTTTTTGCTTAAAATACTTGAGAGATTAAAGATTAAATATTAACTATGGCTTACGTAGCAGTGAGTTTCCTTTGAGGTAAATCATCACACAGTCACACATGGCAGTCAGTTGTTAACATTTAACATAACCGAAAATTTAATCGGCGTGGTTTCTTGCTGAACTCATCCAACCCATCATTCGGCCTTATTTCAATATCACGGTGAATGTTCAAAAGTGCCAGACCATTTAAACGACTCTCTTCCATTGAGTTATGCAAGTATGTTTTCAGGGCTTAAGGGTGGGGAAAAAAACGCTCATTGGCTGCTTTTGTTACTGGCAACGTAGCTAGTAAACGTAGGAGTGCCTTTACTGTAGAGAACTGAATTTAATTGCACATGAAATATGTGTCCAAAACAATGTTGGGTCTTTTGGGCTGTGAGGCAAGCAATCGATATCAAACATGTATCTCACCAATGGCTGCTTGCTCACTGCAAGATATATTTGTGGCATATGTATTAACCAGCTGCTTATTTGAATCTTCATCAGCAACAGATGGCTCTGTGGCACGTTTTGGAAGCAAACACATGAAACTATGTAATAGTGTTGTTCGGAAGTAATCTTCAACACTTTCTGTGGAAATGTTGCATCTCTGTGTTTGTCTTCCTGTCCGTCTAGGTGCAACAATGTCGATGTCAATATATTTGGCCTTTTTCTCTACTTCCACAAATATTTTTCTAAGTTCAGTCCTCGCGTTCTCTCGCAAGTCATTCATGACTTCCTCAACCAAAATAGCAGATTCCATTGCTACTAGCAAATCAATGTTTTCGTTTTGAAGGACTTGACTTATAGGCATGCTCATACTGAAGAGTCTATCGATGACATGTGGAGCCACAAGGAATTCCGACTGTCTTACAGCAGACAGTAACTGGTATGCATTTGAATCAGCATCTCGCTCTGCCCACACAGAAATAATTTTGAGTCCCTCTATAACATCATCAAAGAGTTCTAAGAAGATAAGAATTGCATCATGCCGTTTTACCCAACGAGTTGGGCACAGTGACTTCAAAGGAGTTGCATTGGTTTGAGCTGTCCTTTCAATTGATTCTTTGAATACATTTAGTCGTTTCGGATATTTAAGAAATACACAAATGTTGCCTACAACACCCACACAGTTCCTGATCGCTTGAATATAACAGGCATTTGTTACAGCCAGATTGAGGAAATGTGAGCTGCAATGCAAATATAGTGTGAGGGGACAAACATCCTTGATATCAGCCTGTACTCCATTGAATCGGCTGCTCATGGCAGAAGCTTCACATAGCCTTGTCCCCTGAGGTAATTTGCAGCTAAACCAATGTTACTCAATGCTTCTAAGATGGTATTTACTAACCCTTTATCACTTAAATCTGAAACAGGAACAAATTGGAGGAAGTCTTCACGAATTTGTTTTGCATCCTCATTTATGTATCGCACACACAGTACAACTGTTCTACTGTTGAAATATCTGTGGTTTCGTCAATAAAACACCTAGCAATGTTTACCATACTTACTAGTTTATTTAAAATAAAATCATCGCGAGCTTCAATTAACTAATTTGGTGTTTGAGGACTCACATATGTTGCATTCAGTGAAGCATATTTTAAATGATTTTCTAGATTTGTGTCCCCACTTCTGGATTTAAAACGAATAAGCGTCGGCTCTTCTTCAAGGTTAATAGGATCAGAATCCCTGTGCCCCCTTAGTGCAAGGCCCTAATGGCCACACAATAAAATTGTCTCTATAGTGGGAATCACTCTACTTTGGTTTTCCTCTATCTATTTCTTTAAGTCAACATTCACTTGAACATCTACCAAGTCTTGCTTCATATATGAGACATTTTGAAGTTGACTCGCACGAATAAGGCAGGTTTTGTGGTACCCTGTAGTTTGGTGCCTGTTAAATTCTTCAACAGCATATTTCAAATTATTAAATTTCTTCTTCTTCTTAAGTCTACCCAAAGGTTGATTCCCAACTCCAGCCCCATGACTACTAAGCAACACACAACATTTTCAAAACGCGCTATCTTCTATCTAAGAACATGACAGCCACTTCCAGCGATTTAATCAGCTGTACTGAAATTTGAGGTTTCACTTACCAGTAGCTGGAGACAAGGATGAAGGATCAGGGCACCATACTTGTTGTAGGAGTTCCGCTTTGTATGCAGAGTTCAGCTATAATACAAAATAATTGAGGTGTTAGTGAAAACTTGAATCACAGCAGGAGCCAAAAGTACATTCACCAAAATAAACAAAAAACACACCTGTTAAAAGTTTTCCAGCCTATAAATTGAGTGGCGGCACCCTTAATTTATAGGCCTAAAAGCTAAGGATCAGTATTACATTCATGATTATTAGGCCTAAGCTTACCTTCACTGGATCTCTAATGAAATTTCCAATGTTGTTCTTGTTCATATTCATATCTTGTGGCAGTGGTACAGAAGATTTTACTAACGTATTTTCTTCTGGGACCCGTTTAGTGTCGGTAGATTCAGACTCGATGCTAGTGCTACAACATGGATCAATTATTTCTTGTTCTGTAGCCGAGCAGCGAGAACTCTTGGTTTCGCGCATGGGAATTCCGGAATAATTTTCGTTTGTATCATCAGTTTTCCGTCGTTTAGAAAAGAATTAGAACAGATCACACTGCGTTTCACGTTTCTTTTCCATTTGCAATCAATACTATTCTTATCGTAATCCAACTAAACAACAGTGTCACTAGTCAGTTACTAACACTGTACGTCTGTACACACGTCACACGAAATCTCAATCACAATTCACCTTCACAATCACATCACCACGTAGTTGCTGCGTTGTGTTGTGTTCAATGCGAATTTCTACTAGCGACTGGTGGTGGGGCCTGGCTTGGCACAGGTGAGGAACAAATATTATTATTATTGTTTAGAACCGCGTCTTACTACCCGTTCGGGTTATACGCTTAAGTACTAATTACACTAATGGATTAGGAATGGGAAAGGTTGAATTTAGAGTAAGTGAACCCGCATTTGCGTGGAGGGAGAGTGGAAAATCATTTTGGGAAAAACCTCCCCCAGTTCACCCGACCGAGATTCGAACCTCAATCTCCCCATCCTTGGTGGTCTGGCTCAACACGACTGGCGCGTTAACCAACTACGCCACCTAGGCGGGTTGGGAACAAATAGCAAACAATTTTTACTTGTAGCCAGCGCTCCGTGTGGCTGTATGAAGAATGTTCATGGTGAAGCGCAGCGGGAATTTCAAATTCCTCATTGTTACCGTAGTGGTACACTTCCGAAAATAATTAAATTTAGTTTTTTTTAAAGAGGTGTAAAGTTAATGTGTTAAGAGAATATGAGTGAAGTATTTTTGTGTGTGTATTTACTTTATTGGATTTTATAATTTTATTTTTTTTGGCCTATGAGGTGGGAGGGGCGTTTGACCCCAAGTAACCCGTATGTAGCTACGCCACTGATGGTGAAATAACTCAATTAATAAAAAAAATGAACTTTAAGCTTTTGCCTCGCACGCCTTTTGTTTGTTTTTTTCATATTTTTTTATATCACTTCACCTTACATTGTGTTAACTCGTTTTTTTTCAGGTCCCCCCGACCTCTCCGCGTTCCTGATGTCAAAGCTGACACGAGCGACGCTGCGCATGCGCACCAGCCGGCCGAGGTCGGTAGCGGCAGTGATCCCGCGACTCGCGTGTCGGCAGGACCTTCAAGTCGCGAGGAGCCGGCGGGCGTGTTTGTGATCACAGAGCGTGATGCTCCACCCCCGAGGTAAGAGGCGGACAACGTGACGTCCAGTGGCGACGGTAAGACGTCTTACCTCCTCTGCACTGCTATGCTTCACACAGTCAGTCTCGTATTGTCTGGTTACCCACTGACCGGAGGTTTCTTACACGCAAATACAGGCACATTTCCTCTAAATTCTACCGCTCTCGTCCCTACCTCATAAGTGTAAATATGCGGATAGTCCGTGCGAGTGGTAAGACTGGAATATCCGAGATACTCGCTAGTTGTATAGGCTCACAGCTTCATCCTGTTGTACAATATCTAGGAGCTAGGTAAGTTAGTTTGTAAGTCGTGTACTAATATAATTAGTACATTCATATAGTACGCGTTAATTGAACCAATAAAAATTAATCAGATCCGCTTTGGTGGCCACATGGTCTGAGGCGCTACTTTAGCAGTAGACTAGACTGCCGATGACGTTAAGATCGAGGTTCAAATCTTGGTCGGCTGTACTGAGAATGGTTTTTCCAAAATGGTTTTTCACTCTCCATCCACACAAGTGTGGGTACACTTCCTGTATATATAAAACCTTCCTTATCCCTAGAACCATTCGCGTAGTTAGTACATAAGAGTATCACCCGAACGGGTAAGAAGAAGCGGTGCTAAAAAATAATCGGGAATCAACCACTTACTTTTAACATATTTATATTTCTTTGAGGAGTTAAGATAAAGGACAAAAATTAATGTTTAGAGTTAACAGTTCTTTCGTCTTAGATTTATTTCCCGTGTAAATAAATCCCTTGTATATTCTCTAAATAACAATGACATAGCTGATTCGCGAACAAAAATGTTATTTTTGTTTTTAATCAGATATTGATGTTGTTTTCAAAGAGTTTTCAATAGAGATGGCAGTGGGAATTCCCCGGATCCTAAGGTATTCGAGAGATTCGTAAAAATCTCAAAAAATGTATCTCGAATACAATTTATGAAGACCTTGACTTGATATAACATTATTTTAATCAGCTAGTGAAAGGAATTTTATATATTTGTGTATTTGGAGGAATAACAAAATCACAAAAAAGGGACAATTATATTAATATAATTAAATTACCAGACAGACAAGTGTTCTCTTAGTAGTTTATGACGTAATATATATGATCAAAAATACCATTGACAGTGGCACCAGGTTTTAAACATTTAAAAAAAATTTCAATTCTAAATATTTTTACTTCAAGCAAATATTGTAAATTTTTAAAAATTCGAGATTCGGAAGAAAATATAAGATTCTGATTCGAGATTCGCATTAAAGAAAATAATGTAAGAGTTTAATTTTAAAACACTTTAAAAAGTTTAATAGTAGTTTTTTTAATCTATAACTCTGAACATTGCCCCATATTCATCCCAAATACAAATCTGAGCAGGAAATGTAAAATCAAATTGATAGGATATAATAAAACTAACTAAACTCATTTTTTTCACAGAAAAATGTTATTTATCGGAAGTCGCAACCAAAGTGTATAAAAAGTGAACGTAAACATTTAAAACTCTAGCGGTGTTAAAATTGAATTAGCTCTCTCCTGTGATGGGGGTGAGAGTTGTGGGAGATAGGGTCACGTGCTCAAAGGGGGCGTAAGCACGTGACCCTATTCCCCTATCCCCGACGGCCACAACGCAATTACTTGTTGTTATAGATTTCAAAACAAACTTTTTAACAGCGTTTTTTTTAATCGGACACAAGGGAGTTGCTTGAGACGTATTTTTTAATAAATGTTACGTTTAACACCCAGTTTTTTTGTTTTTATTTTAAGTATTAAACGTTCACCTTCTAAACCGACTGATATCCGTGCACGACTTATAAACTAACTTAAATCTAGTACAGACACAACACCCAACCCCCCAGACGTTAATTCAGCACTGCGTAAGGAGATACCCATATTTTATTTATGATTCATTTTTCGGCCAGGGCGGAAATCGAGCTCGGGTACTCTTAGCTCACGAGGCAGATACGTTACCGACTAACCCTTGGCGCGTTTTAGCAAATGAGCTTCGAGTTCATATTTAATTTTAAAATAATTTTGTGAACCAACAACGCACATTAGTATACTATTATATTGTTTATAAAGTGTCGTTTAAATATATCGTCCCAACTTTGGATGTAATACAATATTACTGACATTAAATATGTTCTCACTAAACTCGATTCTAAGTATTTTATTTAAATTGAACTCTTTTGTTTTATTTTTATAATAGTTCCCTCGCAGCTGACACTACTTCAAACATGGTTAGGGGAAACCAGGCAATTATGAGCACCTTAAGAAAATCTGTTATTTCATAAGAAACAGTATGGCTATCCAAAAGTAATATTATTTTATTCAATTGATCATTCAATTAGGTCTACAAAATACAATAAATATGAATGATATTTTAATAATTTTGGTATAGAAAAAATAATAATTAAGAATCTGCAAGTGCTCATATTAAAAGCATGGGAGGAAAATATGAGCACACCCGGGGGGTAAGATGAGCATCGTGCTATAATTTGAGATACACATACAAATATATTTTAAATATAAGACAGAAATACTCAATAGGTCATATACACACATGGAAATAGTTTTAAGGATATAACATATAATAATTACTCTCTTAGTATCCTACAAGCACAAACTAATACCTACTGATATTCAATTTCTGTCTTGATAGACCTATTTTGCTAGTCTGAACAAAGGTCGCAAATGTAAAGCTTCTGTTGTTTAAAAACACC
>CABFWB010001946.1:120284-131461 GCA_902151455.1 Timema bartmani
GGATGCAATGAGTAGGTTTTATGTTACATTTGAGCTTAAATAACGACCAAACCAAAGATAAATGTAGTCCCTGTTGCTTATACAAACTATGGGAAACATTTTAGTAACTTAATTTTAAACGTACCTTTTCATAAACTGATAAATACAGGACGATGTGATTCTTTTATTATCACCGTGCACTTCCGTCTATGTTGCTATGTTGCAGTTGAACGTTCTTCAGTAAGGTGGCAGTACATACTTGCCAAGGGGAGAGTTTCAGACGGGTATGCTCATATATCACACCTGCTCATATTAGCCTGGTTTCCCCTACTTTTCCGTATTTTATTATAAGTTAGATATTAAAAATGGCTCGTTGGCACTGAAATGGCCCGTTAACGTCGTAGGGAAGAGAGAGGTAGTTTAGAGGAAGTGCATCAACGTTAGTGTATGGAGGGGTTGGAAAAATCACAGTGATAAAGCATATGTGGTAAACCAACCTCAGTTTACCTGATCATGATTCAAACCACGACCTCCTGTCACCGGACATCAAGTATATTAAGACACAACCCGTGCCGGTGGACACACAGTCTAGATGTTAAACTAGCTAAGTCCGGTTAGTCAGTGAGAGGAATATTGAGGTTAGAGTCTAGGTCGGATGTACAAAGGGTCCTAAATGATATCCCTTCACGCAAATGTTGTTACATTTTCACTTAATTATACCCTTCTAACTCGTACCACATTAGAGTAATTAATATGCGCACTAGCCCAAAAAGTATTGGGACGTGATATAATTATGTTTGCGAGACTCACGCCTTAAACTGTGGTATTACCGGCTTGGGGTGTCAAACTTATAGTCGCACTAACATTTATAGAACCTTGTCTAACATTTCTAAAATTCACTAGATCTACTTTTATGTATTTAGACGCCAATATATGTCAATGATATCAATTTTGGTAGCTATAAGAGATATTAGTCAATGTTCGCTTTTTTTGGTGTGTATTAAGTGTCAATATATTACAACACCTGTGGCCATAACTATAGTGAATTCCTAATTAATCACATCCTACTTTCTTTTACACTACCTGAAGTCTTGATCCAACCGAGACTCGAACTATTATCTCTTAAAGATAGTCTGAATTACAAAGACCAATCATTCTCACAGCTGAAACATGCGATTTTTTTATTTGTTTAGTGTAGACATTATTTTAAATACTTGTATTCATAATTTTTTCTGGCTTTTTCAACGTACCCTTCGTCTACCCTTTAAAGTGCAAGCTTACCTTGGATTATTCTACTATGGTGTAGCTTATAAGTTAGGGTCATAGTGTAAACGTCAAAGTAAAACTACTACCATTCAGGGAAAATGGAATGTACATTTTCTAAATACAAACGTTGTTTCAGCCCATGACAGACAAATTTACCCAGGATGACAAACAGCTCATAGAGCTCTACCGTTGAGAATAGTGACATTCAAGAAACAGAACGAATACTAAATTATTATAAGTTCCAGGTGGAATCGAACCAAGGTCTCCTAGACCTGTAATGACTTCGATAAGAAAGGTGGGTCTGCGCTTGAAATAATGGTGTTCACCCTGAGAGCTTATCAACATTTACTCCCTCTTTCTTCTTTACCATTCTGTTTGTCTTTGGAATCATCACAGTGTTGGCCCCCACTCTTCCGTTCTTACTCCTTGTTGACCTTCTGTCCTTACTCCCTAGCTGTTGTACTAGCATAATACCCGTCTAAAAATCAACGACTTCATTTCTGGTCGTGTAATGTGTCCCATTGGCATTTGTTGGCCAATGATTGCAAATTGGAGTCATTTTTTAGTGAGCCTCAAAATCTGTGACGCGCATTTTAATTAAAGACTCTATAGTACAATATTTTCTCCAGGGGATGTGTGAAACTATTTCTCAATTGATGATTTCACTATAAACAACATTTTTTTCTATATACTCTTTTTGTTTTTTTTAGTAAATGATCCTGTTCCAAAAAACATTCCTAAGGCAGCATTCTTGCCCTAGACTAGACTGCTGGTGACGGGAAGATTGGGGTTCGAATACCGGTCGGGTGTACTGAGGCTTGATTTTCTACTCTGCCACTCTCCACGAAAATGCGAGTATATTTCCTCTAAAGTCAACATTCCTCATCTTTAAAGCAGCGTATTTAGTAACATATACGTATAGCCCGAACGGATAGTAAGACGTTGTGCTAAAAATAATAACACAAATGCATTTTCTGTGGCTGCGCATAAAAATATGCTCGCTCTCCCAATGAGAGCAAAATACTTCTATCGAAAAACTTTCATATACAATTACGTTTCTAAATATGTTCCAATGAAGGCTCGGCAACTTCTCTAGCACGTGGCCGAACCCCCTTCCTGTAGTGTTAATGTTGTCCCTTATATTGAGGCAACCCTTCTGGCATTGATGTGTGACGCACGGCTCTTGGTTGTAACAAACTCGAGTCACTCAGGTAGTGTGAGCTTAGGTCCTAGATTTCCCTTTGAAGTTGACCGACTGTTATAACAGCTGTGTACCAGGCTTGCATTATTGCACACCCAAACACTACTCTTCACTCATCGGAGCTGGGTGAACTCTATTCTCACGCAGTGCATTCTGGTCGATGTGCGGCAGTAAAATTAACTGCTCCAATTTATCTTGCAGCCCACATTAAAATGTATATTTAATGAAATAACAGACTTATATTATACTTTTCTCTAGAATTTTGATTCGTGAACTACATCTTTACCCGCTTCGGTGGCTACATGGTCTAAGGCGCTACTCCCGTCTTGCAGTAGACTAGACTGCCGATGACAGAGAGATCGAGGCTCGAATCTCGTTCAGATGTACTGAGGGTGGTTGTTACAAAATGGTTTACCACTCTACTCCACACAAATGCGCGTACACTTCCTATAAATATAACCTTCCTCATACACATATTGATGGGTTTTTATTGTGTTTCTTAACCCCGCGTCTTACTACCCATTCGAATTGTACATCGTAAATGTAGATTTATTACGCTAATGTGTTAGGGATGAGGAAGGCTGAAATTAGATTAAATGTACACAAATTTGCGTGGGGGAGAGTGGAAATCCATTTAGGAAAATCACCCTCAGTAGACTCGACTGGGATCTGAGCCCCGATCTCCCCATCATCGGCACTCCAGTTTATTACTAGAGAGATACCTTAGACCAAGCAACCACCGAACCGGGTTAAAGGTTAAATAAGTTTACCCTGTGAGCTGTCCAGTGGTCTGTATTTTTATACAGTTTAATTTTCATCGAAAGGACCTTAAAATATACAAACTTTTTGCTATAAGATTGCTAATATTCTACTATATTATTATAATAATTATTTTATATGTATTGATACTATCTATAAAAAGTGACAACTTCACAGCACCTGATTATACGCATTACTAAGTGAAAGTAGAGCTAGTAACTTTCCTAGCTTCCACTTTTGGCTATTACTATGCAAATTGCACTGTACTTACACTCTACAGGTCTCCAATCGTAGCAAATTGACCTAGATTTTTTTGTGTTTTCATTTAGTCTTTTATCAGAATTGAACCCTATTGAAATCTATCACTGACACTCCTTTCGTGTAATCACCATAAACATTTTTTAAACAAAATTTTAAAGCAATTCTTCATCTTTTTTATTGTGTTTGGGTGACTTTTCTTCAAAAAGATAATTTTGACTTATTATGTACGACAAATAAAAATGTTGTTTTTTGTTTTTTGTCGATTAGTTAACATAAAAATATTATTTATCGTAAAGCTATAAAACCCACAAAAACATTTTGGCAACAAAATAGAGTTTTGTTTGACTATAGCTACTCTATGACCTGCTTCGGTGGTCGCATGATCTAAGGTGTCCCTCTCACAATAGACTAGACTGCTGATGACAGGGATATCGGGGTTCAAATCCCGGTCGAGTGTACTGAAGTTGGTTTTCCTAAATGATTTTCCACTCTCCGTACACGCGAATGTTGGTACACTTCCTTTAATTTCAACCTTTCTCATCCTTAACTTATTAGCGTAATTAGTACATTCGCGTATAACCTGAACAGGTAGTAAGACACGGTGCCAGAAAAAAAGAGCGACTCTATGTAAAACAGTTTTGCATAAATCGTCGTTGTATGTAAAAATACATTACAAGAGGATGTGTAATTTTGGTTTTCCTAAGTATTAGGTAACTTAAACTTTATGGCTGAGTAGAATAGAGAAGATTTTCAGCCCGATACTTCATCTTTCGATTCAAGCATAAAAAAAAATCCTGGGCTAGGCTAGACCTACTTATGATACGTATTTTCAAATTTAAAGCCCCAAAAAAAGCCTTTGCAAACAGGAGTTATGACGTCATCAAGACGGCCACCGCTTCGAAACGCTTTTATCAGTCTATATCAGGAACCACTTGCTCAATTTTCTGTTTCTTTTTTTAAATGAAAGATTTTTAAATTAAATGATTGTATAAAAGCTCCCAGTTTTTTTTATATTAGTTAGTAATTTAAAAATATAACAATTACGAGTGAATTTCCTTTTATTTCTATCATAGCTTGTTATTCATAGGTTAAATAAAAAAGGGTTTCTCATGTAAAAGTTGTTTATCGCTTAGTTTACTATGAATAATATATCTTATCTTATTTTCGTATGACAAGCCGCTATGCCGTAATCCTTCATAAACACTAACAAGTAGCGGGCATACTACTTTTCGCCCTTACCGAACAGCCTCGTTGTGTCGTTGCTGGAATTTATAAAAATCAGAGATCTAACTTATTATTTTTACATTAAATTTTTTCTCAACATACACATTGTTTTTTCCCTCCTAAAAGCACCCTTCCACCCGCCCCCACCACCTCTCTATTTCGTAAAGTCAGTGAATTCTTGTTTAAAATATTTCATATCTTGTATTTTTATTAAATGCTATTTTAAATAGTTTCATTTAAACTCGGAATAAAAGGTATAAGTCATCTTGAATTAAAATCACTAGAAAGTATCAGCTATTAAAGCATATGGGGATTTTTTTTCGTTGCGATGGTACCCACCCTGTTTTTTGTATGTCTACGATGTGATGGTTTAGTATTCTCAGTGGTTTCCTATCTTTCTTCGAGATTTGAGCATTCTACAAGAGCTACATCCAAATTCTTGGGGCCAGTTTCAACAATAAATGTTGTCTATAAGACCAATATACCTTTTTCAGCTATTAAAGTCGATCAAGCCCATGAAAAATATAATGCTTTCGTAAAGAGTGGGTTTGTTGACAGATGCCATCTCGTCACGAAGATGGATGATTTGTGGATCAGAGATCTCTGAAGTGATAGATCAGTTTGAAAATATATCTTCTTCAAGAGAGTCATCACCAAGACGGCTGGAGCAACAAATTCAACAATTACAAACTGTCTTCAACAATAAATTAAGTGCTCTAAAAAAAGTATGACAGCATTTGGAAATTCTTTTCTTTAATTATAGAAATAGATTTTTTCATTTGAGAACCTGGATTTATCAGAAGAAAGTGTTCAGAACATAATGATAATGAACATTGAAAAAGTTGGCAAAGCATAGTACGATGAGTTCCTTTCCATAACGGTAGCATTAGATAATATATCTTTGTATGAGAAGATAAACTACAATAAGTTTACATTGTTTGGGAAGAAAAAACGTTCTATCCAAAAGTGTTGGAGTCAGGTCACTAAAGAAGGATGTTAACTTATTCTCTAAACTGTTTGTCATTTGCCCGTCTAGAGACATGGAGCTTGGCCATTATTTTTTCTTTTTAAAACCATTCCTTCCAGAAATTTCATCTGAAGGACACAT
Source organism: Timema bartmani (assembly GCA_902151455.1). Taxonomy (NCBI): domain Eukaryota; kingdom Metazoa; phylum Arthropoda; class Insecta; order Phasmatodea; family Timematidae; genus Timema; species Timema bartmani. The sequence continues at coordinate 126,083 of CABFWB010001946.1, forward strand.
TTGAAGAGGAAACAAGACTGAACTGGTAAAAACTTTGGAAGGGTCAGTCTGAAACAATATGTGGTGTGATGTTATGGATTCTTAAAACAAAAACTTTATTGATGATCTGGCTAAAATGCCAGATGAAGATGCTACGTATGATGATCAAGAGTTTCCTGAAAATAACACTACACCAAAAGGTGATTCAAACAGCACAAATCAGATAATATATATTGCTTATGATGGTCCAGCTCTTGTTCATATCCTTCAACCAAAGGTGGAAAAAACATTTCAACAGTCCAGTGCACAGTGAAGCTGTAGGAAAATATCTCCAGGCAGACGTCGGAAAGTACCAAGCAAAGCGTATTGATAAATTGTGGAATGTTTACCAAGGAAAAACTATAAAATCATACACCAAGGACTGCCGTGGGTCTAGAGAGCGGCGGCAGGTTCTGGTAAACAACATATTGCCGTAGATATAGCAACACATCCTTAAAAACCCGAACCATAAAACTCAACTCTTTTCCTTCCTGGCCAAAAAGATGGGTGCCAGTTCACATCTAAAGGATACATACGTGGTCTCCACTACATACCTAAATGTCATCTCTAATGATGAAAATCAGACTTCATTCGCTGAGGAGATGTGTAATCACGAAGAAGCAGATACAGATTTTTGTCCATGTACTTGAGACAGTGAAGAAAGGTTTCAAGGCTATTTACGTTCGTACAGTAGAGACAGATGTTATTATGTTGGCTACATCCCATTTCTTCACATTCTCAAAAGGGGGTCTTGCTGACCTCAAAGTAAACTTTGGCTATTGAAAGGATAAGACTGTTGCAGTTCATGATATAGCTCAAAAACTTGGTTAAAGGAAGTCCTTGGCTTTGCGTGGAGTTCATACACTTTCTGAATGAGACAACACATTATTTTTTGTAGGCTGAATGAAAAAAATTAATATGGAACAAATGGAGCGAATTCCGTGAAGTGACAGAAGCTTTTTGGTTCCTTTCACACCCTTAGAATAATTTGCCTGATGACATCTTCATTCTCCTTCAAAGGTATCCACTTACATGATACAGCTCAACAAGTAACTGATGTAAATGATGCAAGCTTAAATCTCTTCACAACGCGTAACAGAATTATGAAAAATATCCCACCCACCACTGATTCTATGAAGTTGCATGTCCTCTGCAGCTGCTATCAGGGAGGTCACAAGTGGGGACGGCTAAAGGCAACTATCGAACCGCCAGATATCTCCCTTTGGGGAGTGATATACATAAACAATAGCTACAACCCCGCCTGAACAACCCAACCGGAAGTTCCTCCGGCTATACTGGAGTTGGTTTGCTGCCAATGTAAAGAAGGGTGCTTTGAAAGTCGCTGCAATTGCTGCACAATTTATCTTGCACCAGATTGTGCAAAATATGTTAAGGAAAGTGCAATAATGCCTAAGATATGAATAATAGGTTATGACTGAAATAAAAAAGGTTTTCCCTCATGATTGTTATAATTTTTAAAAAACTAAGTACTTATTAATAAACTGGGGACTTATGTGCAATCATCTTTAAGATACTTAAAATATCTTTCATTTAAAAAAAGAAATCTAAAATCGAACAAGTGGTTCTTGATATAGACTAAAAAAAAAACGTTTCGAAGCGGTGGCCATTTTAATTACGTCATAGCTCCTGTCCGAGAAGGAAATTTTTTGGCCTCCAAATCTGAGGCCGCCTACTGGAGCGCTTAGACGCGTTGTAAACGTTCAAAAATCCCGCGTTATATAACAAGTTTTTATTTTAAAATATGGTTCATCTTCGAAATAGCGACGAAAGGTATCAACATGTTCCTGTAGAATTAAAATACTAACAGTTTTAGATTTTATATAAAGTCACAGTTAGCTCCTTATCAAAGATGTTTAACGCGAAATATCGCACTTCTGAGATCAAGGTAAGTAGTGAGAAATATGGATCCTTAAAACCATTTAAGTCACATCCGAAAATTTCCAGATAATTGAGGTTTGTTTCAGTGGTTTTGAAACTTCAAAACTGCCCTTTCCATAATACACACCATGGTATGAGGTTATTCATCTTAAAGTAGGCGATGCCCTTAACAATTCGATATAGCAGTTATATTGGTTACAACTTACAGGACACAGGTATATATTTAGAAATATCAAGGGCTCATATTAGACGATTTAGGCATATTCTCCTTTCCACAACAATTTTTCTTACATTTCATAGAAGATACATTGGATGAATGAATATAAGCTAGGTCTGGGTTGTGCAAAGCAGTTATTATTAGTCATTCCTATATTTAATTTAATACATAGATTTAATCCTATCGTAGAAGTTCCATTGGATGTTTTAATGCTAAGTTTGGGCCATACAAAGTAATGGTTTATAATTAAGACTCTTAGGAATGTAATTCTATAGTAAGACATGAAGAAAACGTAGTCAGTAGCAAAGAGAGTGATATGGTCTATTATTAAGGTTCTAGAGCTACAATAATAAATTGTTACTCTGTACGACACAGACATATCTTTCATCTATCCATATAATGCAACCTCTTTGGTATAAAGGAAATATAGGAACTTAATAGGGGATGGTTCATAGCTACTTTGTACGACCCAGGCATAACTTATTTTCATCCAATGCAACTTCTATGTCTTGGAAGAAAAGTAGCTAATGCATAGACTGGGGATAGGTATGGGCTTTATAGTGGGATTTTGGTAGGAACAAACGTAGTTAATCTTAACAACGTTGATCGCAAAAAATTTGTTTGTATTTTCAAAAAGGTCCTACCTATCAGAATCCTGCTATAGTTACTGCCCTAAGATGCGTCAATCAACACTTATAAATAAAGTATACGGGCGCCTTTAGCTGTTGTATTAATTTAAAAATACTATAATATAATTATTATTGTTCTGTGGTATTTTTTCATTTTAAATCATTGATAAATCTTCGTTTTTCTCTAAGTCAAAGTTTCTCAAACTATGGTTCATGGGAGTGTGCTAGGTGGTCCGCACAAGGAACTACAAGAAAATGAATAGTATAACATAGGTCGATATTTCTCATCGTAACAATATTTGTTTTATTTATTAGAAAGTAAAAAGTGAGAGAAATTAAAAGAGTACAATATTGACAGACTAACTCCACTAAGTTAACTATACTTCGATCCACTAGTACTGTCCAATTTTCATAAAAAAAAAGAGCCGACATTCATACAAATTGTACTACATTATTAGTGTTATTTTATTACCGATGGACTTGACAGAAGATTTATTATAGTTTCTAGCTTTCAAATAAGACTCTTCCTATGACAAGTTGTTCTGTAAAATGTGTATATGAAACAGAGATATATAAATATTCTGTCTTTACTGCTTGATAAAAACGTTCATTAGATAATGTCCTGCTTCTACAGGTGACAGGTAGATAGTATACTAAGTTATGTGGTCTGTGTGTGCATATAATGATTACCACGTTGCCCACCATTGGGTAAAGTTTGAGAAACACTGTTCTAAGTGACCATAATGGTGTTCTACACACACACACACACACACACACCATTGCGACAGTAGTCTATATATATCACACCAATCATCGCCAAATGCCAATGCATGTGTGAGAGGTGAGCAAGAAACATGGCTGAGGACAGACCATTCTGTTAGTTCAAGGATGTTGTGAACTTTGTGACCAGAGAGATTCAAGTACACAGAGTGGCCGAGTGCTCTAAGCCTTTGAAACTAAGTCACAGCTGACAGGGAGATAGGTGTTCAAGTCCCGGATGGATATACTAGAATGGGTTGTCAATAATTGATTCTGTGAGTCTCTCTGTAGTTTTCACTGTGGTGTTCACTGATATTTTCATTGTAGTTTTCATTCACTGTTGTTTCCACCCTAATTTCCACATGGGGTTTTCAATGTTAATTTCACTGTGGCTTTCACTGTAGTTTTTGTATTAAAATTTTCACTGTACTTTTTACTTTGGTTTTCACTGTAATTTTATGATATAATTTTCACTGTGTTTTTCATTATTTTTTTACTGTGGTTTTCACCGTGTATTTCCCTGTGGTTTTCAAGGTGTTTTTCACAGCGGTTTTCACTGTAGTTTTCACTTGACGGTGATAGGTATGTCGGGGATATAATCCCGGTTGGATGTACTGAGGAGGTTTTTTCTTCAAGTGTTTACCACTCTCCCTCCAGACAATATTTGCTGCCACGTCTCACTTCCCGACCGAGCTATACGCATATTCACTAATTACACTAATGTGTTAGGGGTGGAGAAGGAACAGATGAGATGAAGTGTACCCATATTTGAGTAGAGAACCCCTTAGGAAAATAAACTCAGTGCGCCCAGCCTGAGCTCGAACCCAGATATGCAGTTAGCAAAAGTGGGTCCCTGGACAAACTTGGTTTGTGGGGCCTCTAGTTATCTGCCTTGACCTCCGCACCAACAAATAAAAAACTTAATTTTTGTTTTATGTTACTACAGTAGTTTGCACCTATATACTAATTTTCAGCCATGTAAGGTATCTGGAAATTCCCTATTAGGTAATATAATAATCAATGTTAGAAGCCGTGTGAAGGAGAATTGATTTCGCCCCAACCCTTTGTTCGATTTTCGTCCCCGACAATCTTGATCTGTATGAAGGGACAAATACCAAATGTGACGAGTTTGAATTGAATAATGCATTCAAAAGTAATCGGTAGGCATTTCCACCACAAACAGACAAATGCAAATCGGTGGAGTTAAAACGGTAAGCTCGCTTCATTCGTTCAATAAATCAGACCACATGATTATGTTTTTATTTATTTTTACACTCTGAATATATTATCTAGATCGCTTACACAGCGAGACTATTATACTAGCGCGCAATTCAAAATTTGCTACCACAACTTGTTTTCCCCCCTCTGTCACCCAAGTGTGGGGCCCTGTGCAGTGTGCATATGGATGTGGTATCGAAAGAATCGTATCGATAATGTACTAATTAAAAGAATCGGAAGAAAAATATCGATACCGTACTAGCATTGAAAGAAAAGTATTGATAAGCATAAGTATCGGTATCGAAATTTTAATATGGATTTTTTTTTATCAATAATAATAATTTCAACTTTTGCATTATAATGGTTTTTAATACTTCAATACCAAATTTTAAAAGATCCTTTTTAGCTATCCAACTTCTTAAAAAAACTTCCATAATTCCCTTTTAGGAGGTGCCATTTTTTAATAACACTCGTCATTTATATACTCTATCAAGATAGATAATTAATTATCCACAAACAATAGAAAAATGGACGCCCTGCTCTTATTAATCTGCTTAAACAACGCACATAAACTTTTCTTCTTCGTTTGCTTGAGGCACCCTTAAGTTGAGTGAGTTCATTGATCTCTACAAAAGCTTC
>CABFWB010001947.1:0-15566 GCA_902151455.1 Timema bartmani
TAACTTAGTAATTTTAATGATTTGCGGATTTTGAAATGAATCATAAAACATGACTCAGGACGTAAATAATTTTCAAAACATCTTGATCTTACCACAACACAAGCTGGTCAAAACAGTACTAATGAGTTAACTATGGAGAGCGTTAGCCTACCCCTGCACCTACTAGTGATGTTTATTATCACATAATGTAATATGTTTAGTAAACTCTTTCATATAGAATGATATGGGTTGGACAAAACTTAATAAAAATATAAATTTTTTTGTGGTCAACATCGATAAAATGTTACTTTATGTTTAGTGTTATCTCATATGTATTGATAATATCTATCATAAGTGCTGTATATAACATGGCTGGACGTATGAATACGTGAAAGTAGATATAGTAACTGTTCTAGCTTTCAGATAAGGTTCTTCCTATGAAAGTAGATCTAGTAACTGTTCTAGTTGTCAAATAAGGTTCTTCCTATGAAAGTAGATCTAGTAACTGTTCTAGCTGTCAAATAAGGTTCTTCCTATGAAAGTAGATCTAGTAACTGTTCTGCTGTCAGATAAGGTTCTTACTATGAAAATTGGACTCTTTGTACATCGTGTGCTGATGCAATAAGTTGGTTAAGAAAGTGCACGTTAAATACGTACCCTCCTAATAAAATGAGTTTATGCCCGGCGCATATGATTATTTTAATTAGCGGGGCCTAGACTATAATAAACGAGTCGCACTAACAAACTCTTTGGGGTTCAACCGAATGTGTACGCTATAAATTTTTAGTTAATACGTTTAGACGTGGAATGAATTTCCATATATATTATCAGAAGTGTATTCCTGGCTTTATGAAAGTTAGGAATAATTGGCACATTGAGATATATCTTCCTTTTTATCTCCATAACTCACAACCACACAATATGTTTTCCAAATGAATTATGACTCAGTGAGTCAGAGAAAACTTTTCGCTTGCAAAAAATGTTGATTGGCTACGTTGGATTATATTTCAATTCTAAAATCCATTAGTCAATCAATTAGTGATCGCATGGTCTAAGGCGTCACTCTCGTGCTAGACTGGCCTGCTGATAACGGGAAATCGTGGGATTTCTTATCCTTACTCCAATAGAGTAATATGTATATGAGTATAACCTGAACAGGTAATAAGACATGGCGATAAAAAATTTAATTTGACTAACACTAATTTTTTTTAAATGAAAAACTGCAAACTATATTGACCTTAGCTTACATTTCTTTGTACCCCACCCTTTAGAGCAGTGTTGTAAAAGTTCTTGACACACATATTTGTTTAATTTAAATTGCAAATTTCTCATCCAGACCGAGATTCAATTTGTGAACATCAAGATAAGCTGAGGCTCTGCTTTGTCACGCGAAATTTGAATAATTTACAAGTGCCCTATCCCCATCCTCCAATTCTTAAATTAATGTTGACATAAACTTTTGACTTTTTGGATCAGTCATCGATTTGCACTCAGCCTGAAGGTTGGGTCTGCCAGTGTAAAGCACGACAGGCCGCCATTAATATTTCACTCGTCAATCTATCCAGTCTAGAATACCATTTTAATATTAACACAATCTTTAAATTTAAATTACGACGATTCGTGCTTGTGCTGTCCGTATCAGTACCATTTAGGTATTCATGTTTTATTAAATTATTTTATTTAGTTAAGGAATTAATTCATCTGTCGCGACCTACCTACCCCTCATGGGCTTGTTCTGTCAAGATACCTTGCGGGAGGGTTAAGATAGTTGTGTGGGTTCGAAATAATATATAGGCTTACGAATTTTGGTTTGATAATAGTTACTAAAAGATTATACAAAATGTGATGTTAGTCGTAAGATAAAGAAACAAAGAGAATGGACGTCCACGCTCGTGGAATAAATAGGTTAACTTGTGAAAAATATCGATATCAGTAAGTATCGGTATTGAAATTTTAGTCTGGAATTATTTTTTTATCAAGTAATAATTTCAACTTTTGCTTAGTAATAATGATAAATGAATTTTCATAAAATTTATTTAAACACTGAAAATTATATTGATTTAACCATGTTTTAGTATATTTAGGTCTTTCCCGTCTATGTTATGTGCTGTAACTTGGAAGGTTTGATAAATAGGATTGTATAATGGATATTATAAAAGGTTTTACCATACCAGCTTTCGAAATGTCTATGAAAACCCATCTGATGGAAAGTTATTTAATATGATTAGTTATATATTTAGTAATATATTCTTTCAATCTATGTTGTACCCTTCTTTAACCATAGTAAACATTTAATCCCAGTATGAGTGAAGATAACAAAAAAGTTGTTTCTTTCGATACCGATCCGATACAACAAAGTGAGTACTAATATCAGTAAACGTATCGGGTGAAAAATACTAGTATCGAACGCAAAATATCGATATCAGTAAGTGTCGATACTTTCTTCACATCCTTATGTCGAGGATGTCTGATACGGTACGACGTCGGACAGCGAGACCACCTGCGATATAGATGGGATTGTGACAACCCCGTTGCCAGAAAGTAAAGGTATTTTATACCACGCTGTGGCCCCTTTTCTGTCCAACTAGTTCAACTACTGTTATGAATTGTCAGCACTCCCCTGTGACCTTTCTAGTACGTTACTTCATTCATGCTAAGCCAGCGATTTTAGCGCGTGCGTCTTCTCGTGTTATGTAAATCAAAACAAACATTAAAACTGGAATAATCTAGAGACATCTCGGGGATTGATTCAATGGAAAGTAACTATATTCTGAAGAGTAACTTTTAAAAGAGGTTTAGTCCTCGTGATGACCTGTTTTCTACTCACACAGACTATAATATGAGTATAGGCGAGTACAGGACGTGTCAGAGGTACTTGAAAGTGAAGTGCTTGCTGTTTTATCCACACACAGACTATAATATGAGTATAGGCGAGTACAGGACGTGTCAGAGGTACTTGAAAGTAAAGTGCTTATCCTCCTAGCCCCTCTTAGTCCCCACAGGAGTTGCTCAGAAAATATCAGAAGCACCGCCAGTTCTTCGTCCAGTCTGGGAAATCTCAGATTGCTGTCCCCCCCTCAAACCCCCGCAACCCCCCGCGCGGCCTCAGTTAGAGGGGGGCATGCACTCTGGGTGAGGGTGGTGGTGGGAAGGATACATGTGTGAATGTACCACATCTTACCACCCATCCAGTATCTTTATATTTACACTAATGCAGTGTAGATGGGAGGAAGGTAGAATTTAAAGGAAATGTACCCACATTTAGGGGAAGGATGAAGTAAAAACTAATTTGGTTAAAACTTTCTTACTTAACCTAGTTGGGACTCAAACCCATTACTCTTCGCTCTTTGATAACCTGACCATATGAGGCTGACGCCCTAGCCCACGTCCACGCCAATATCAATGCATCGACATTAATATATATTATTTTGTGTAATTATTTAAGTACGTTTAGTGATACCCGTAATCGGTGAGCACGCTGATAAAGGCGTCAGTCTCATATTGTTTAGTTTTCTGAAGATGTAGAGGTCAAGGTTCGAATCCCGGTTAGGTGCATTGAAGGGTTTTGCCCATAAAGGTTCCCCTCTCTACACCCTGATTTTCTTTGAACGAACATTCTAAAAGGTCTTTTTTCCTACGAGAATCTTACTATAGTATATGATACTGATTGGAAAAAAGGCCTTACATATGGTTCTTAGTGGGATAATAAAGCTATAGCACCACACAAACGAGGATACATTTCCTTTCATTTGTACCCCACTCCTATCTATCTATAGTGATTATGCGGATAGCTTGGACGGGTAGTAGGATAAATCCTGAAGAACAGAAACACTCGTAAAGAATGATTATAATAAATACATTGCTTAGGCATTTTATTAACTGGACTTATAAAGTTCTTGTTCCACGTTAATTAATTCATAGCACACATACTGACGTAGCTATGTTTAGAAAGTATTCATTGCTTACCTAACAAATTAGATATATCCACCATTATTTCTTGGAATGATTTATGTATATTTAATATCGTACCATTAAAAACTTCCTAATTATCCCCATGGCTTTAAACCAGTCACATCTAATCATTGAAAACTCTTTAATCTTAATGAACCCAAAACCACATAAGAGCCGATAGACTGGAAAATTAAAAAACAAATTAAAATAGTTTCTTACATTTAACGTGCCTCACGCGCACTTTCTAAAGAAACAACTTGAGCAGTATGATCCTCAATAATTAAATTAACTTGGGGCGGCGCTAAACACACAACGGCGAGGTAAGGTATTTTAAATACAAGCAACATCAATTTTAAAAAAAATCATAATTTATTTAGTGACCCTTAACCACTCAGCCACGAGACGGCCATTTTGAATATCATAGCTATGTTTAACCAAGCACACATTAGTTTACACACATGATCAATATATTTTGTTTTTCGCACGACGCCTTACTACCTGTTCAGGTTATACGCTTATGCACCAATAACACTAATGTGTTAGGTATTAGTAAGGTTTAATTTAGAGGAATTGCGCGCGCATTTGCATGAAGGGAGAGTGAGTAAAACCAATTAAGGGAAACTACCCTTAGTGCATCCGACCAGAATTGAACTCCACTCTCTCAGTCTTCGGTAGTTTAGTCTATTGCGAGAATAACGCCTTAGACCATTTGGCCACCTAAGCAGCTTATCATTATTATTGTTGTTAGCTTACTCCAGAAAATAACTCTATAAACATTTCTTTTGATAAAAGTGAAAAGCTATTTTTTGTAAAAAAAATATATGGCTAACTTGATATTAACTTAGCCACAACTGCTTCGGTGGCGGCATGGACTAAGGCGCTACTATTGCAATAGACTAGCCACCGATTACAGTGATATCGTGGTTTGATCCCGGTCAGGTGAACTAAGTATGGTTTTCCCTAAATGTTTTCCCCATTCTCTCTCCACACAAGTACGGATACATTTTCTCTAAATCCAACCTTTTTCACCCCCTAGCCCATTAGAATAATTAGTACATAAGCGTTCAACCCGAATGGGTAGTAATACGCGGTACTAAAAACAATTTGGCTGCCCATAAGAAGTCGTTAAGACGTTCCTTAAATTTTCAGCACTAAAGATGGAAATCGGGCACTAACCAGCAAAAACCGGGTGGCTAAAAGTCTGGTGGATAATGCCGGGATCACGATCAACTTAACGTTAACTTAACGTAACGTTCACTTAAAGTTGACTTAACGTATGTGTGATCACGATTCACGTAACTTAACGTAACAACTCGAGCCAAACATCTTAATTCTTGAGTATGATCTGTGATTTGTACTAGTTTTACGGTGATGATCTGTGAATGTTTACAGTTTTCAATCGATATAATAAATATCTATATCAAAACTTTTTTGATAAATTTAGCTTTCTTATTTTAGTTAAATCATTTTGTTTCAATGTCTGATCACTAGAACTTACGCTAAAGAGTAAACATTGGTCTTAAAACCAACAAATGATTTACTAAATAGCCCTGATGACGTCACTCGCATAGTGATTGCCTGGCTAGATCACGTGATACCCTTCAAGTAACGTTCACTTAAAGTAAAAGACCTCCCAGGACATCTCTTACGTTAAGTTAACTGCAAGTCAACGTTAAGTTAACTGCATCGTGATCGCCTCCATTTAAACACACTAGGAGGTCCTTTACGTTAAGTTACGTTAAGTTAACTTTAAGTTGATCGTGATCCCGGCATAAAGGTCTGGTGGCTAAAGGTCTGGTAGCTAAAGGTCAGGTGGCTAAAAGTCAGGTGGCTAAAAGTCAGGTGGATAAAGGTCAGGTGGCTAAAGGTCAGGTGGCTAAATGTCTGGTGGCTAAAAGTCAGGTGGCTAAAAGTCAGGTGGCTAAAAGTCTGGTGACCAAGTTGACACAAATCAGCCGGTGGTATATTGTCCAGGCTTCTTTTATTGTTCCATTATTCGAGACAATTCCAAGATTATATATTTTTTTTTTTTCAGCTTTCAAGTCACAAAATACCGACGTAAGTTGAAGGGCTTCTCTCATCTTAAGTAAAGGGAATGTTTGTCATACTTTAAGCGGCTGAAAGAATCGGTCAATAATCTCCCGTTCAAGCTCTCAAAAAGTCTTCTCGTTCGTCTACACAGAGCTCTACTGATGGAGCGCGTTGTCTTTAACTTAGTAGGGAGTCATATTCTTAGTGTTATTAGGAGACAATAAATAGATTTTCCCTCACTCGTCTTCAATCGGGATCAATTTTAAAATAGCCAGATAAAGTTGCACAAAAAATAACATTATTCAGTTTATTTCTTAAAAAAAATATTATATTTTGTTCCAAAATATGTTTGGATTTGAGAGTTCGCCCCTTCCCCCTTTGCTCTACGTCTTTTCACATTTCTTATCCGGGTAATTCACCAATTTACATTAATAATAAAGGAGGATATACATAAAGTGTACCCGCATTTACATGGAAGGAGAGTAGGAAACAATTTAGGAAAAAAACACCCTTATTTCACCCGACTGAGATACGAGCCTCCATTCTCACCATCATCGGCAGTTCAGTCTGTTGAGATAATAAGCCAGTGATTCCCAACCAGGGATCCGCGAGCCCATGTATTGGGTTGCACGATAATTTGAAGAAAAAAAAGCTTGGTTTTAATTGGGCTGCCCATAATTTTTTGGACAACGTGTAAATGCGTTGAGAAAGCTCGTGAAATCGAAGAGGAAGAAGAGAAGAATGTGGACCAAATGCTCATGTACTGCTTCTGTGGCCGCATGGTATAAGGCATCACTCTCGCAATAGACTAGATTACCGATGACAGGGAGATTGGGGTTTGAATCCCGGTAGGCTGTGCTGAGGGTTTTATTTAAATAAATGGTTTCCAACACTCCCTCCACGCAAATGTGGGTACACTTCCTGTAGACTCAACCTTCCTCATTAGCGTGACTAGTACAAGTGTGTATAACCTGAACAGGTAGCAAGACACGTTGGTAAAAATAAAACTAGTCATATAATGTGTTGTAGGTCTCAAGGTAGCCCGCGCCATCAGTATCCCCAAGCAGTTGCCAATAAATAGTGGACTGTTGTCTGTTGCGGAACAAGGGAGGGCTGTATCGATAAGAGAAGCTTATGTACCCAATAACGCCCACAAGGGTTTTTATTGCAGATAGCACCCAACTCTCACCGGAATATTTCCCTTCTCTGGACATTCTTTTTATGTCACTGTGTGCTTGCGTGTGTGCATGTGTAGAAGCAGTAAACTCAAAATATACATAAGTGATCTCATAGAAGAATAGTTCAAAGAAGAAATGACTTTTTTTTTTATCCCCGCGTCCTACTAACTGTTCAGGCTATATTCATTCATATGTACTAATTACACTAATGTGTTAGGGGTGAGGAAAGTTAACTTTAAAGGAAGTGTGCTAGCATTTTCGTTGAGGGAAAAGTTGTAAACCGTTTATTGAGAGGGGGAACGCATTACAACTGACCGGGATTTGAACCCCGATCTCCCTGTCATCGGCAGTTTAGTCTATTGCAAAAGTAAGGCCTTAGATCATACGATCATAGGAGCAGGTCATAATGTGATGAGTTAATGAATACGCATGGATTGGTGTGCAGAAATATGAGTATTTACCTTCTACGTGATCTACTGGAGCAATATTTGGTTTATTTTGATAAAAAATGTTTTTACTATGAAAAATATATATATAAAAAAAATACGGACCTCAGCTCACGTTACCAACCAACCATCCTACCTTAAGGTTACCATATTTTTTTTATAAAACAAATTATAAAACGGGATAAAATAGAAGGGGTATTTCAGTGTAAATTTCACTTTTATTTTTTCCGTTTTTTTTTTAAATCCGTGGTTGATAAATCCCCTTCAGCGTTTTTGAGAGCATCCCCTCCACCCGTCAACCCCCTCCCCCATATCACTTGAACCAACGAATGGCAAGGAAGGAAAGAAGGGGGTTGCGGGTTGTTGATTGAGGTTTCAACCCTCCTTGGTCTGAAGGGTAGCTTCCCTTTGCACCCTATACTAAGTGACGTGGGGAGGGGGGTGAGAAGTGACAGTTGGCGTCCCCGCACCCCTTCAAACTTAGTTACCACCTTCCCCTCCAATAACGTCGAGGTCGCAGTTACCTCAAGTAGACCTTGTTCGTATGTGTGAGAGTAAGAGCAATCGATTAGTTGGGCACCATTTCTCCAAGTCATAAGTAGGTGATGGGATAGGATAACATGTCTCATAGTCGGCACCGCTGGGTCGGGAAGTCCAGGGTTTTTAATCACTGTTAGGTGTATTGAGGCAATTTAATGTTTACAAAATCGACCTTTACACGCAAATGCGAGTACACTTCTTGTAAATTTCACCCTCCTCATCCTTAACCCACCAGTGTAAATAAGCAGCTTGCCCGAATGAGTAGTATGTCACTGAACCAAGGAGGAAAATACCACACGAAATAGACAAGTCTTTAAAATAATAAGTTTATATTAATTTTTTAGTAGTGCCTGGTTAAACATTTATAGAGAATTCCGAATAACTAAACTGCCCCCTTTCACACTGAGCTAAAATTACATATTTGCGCACAAACAGGGCTTGAACCAGATTTTATTTAGGTTGAAAGGAATTTTATCAAGCATTGTCTTAACCATTATGAGCTCGGTGAAAAAATATATTTATTCAACCCTCCAAGACACTTGGAATATTTATTCAACCTTCCAAGACACTTGGGATATTTATTCAACCCTCCAAAACACTTGGGTTATTTATTCAACCTTCCAAGACACTTGGGATATTTATTCAACCCTCCAAGACACTTGGGATATTTATTCAACCCTCCAAGACACTTGGGTTATTTATTCAACCCTGCAAGACACTTGGGATATTTATTCAACCCTCCAAGACACTTGGGTTATTTATTCAACCCTCCAAGACACTTGGGTTATTTATTTATTCAACCCTGCAAGACACTTGAGATATTTATTCAACCCTCCAAAACACTTGGGATATTTATTCAACCCTCCAAGACACTTGGGTTATTTATTCAACTGATTTCTTGTTATAATAGTTGAGCCCAATATCTTGTTTCGTAAAGTTTATTTTTGAAACAAACTTTATCATGACGTCGCTTGGTACAGTTTTTGTTTATGTAAAATTTATTTTACGGTTTATAAATCCCCTGTTGAGTTTTATTTCAATTAAAATCTCTTTAGGTTTATGTTTTTGACATAGGTACTTTTATTTTTCAGCTTTTCTACAAATAAAAGATAGAAATGGCATAATTTCAATTCGTTTATTCTTTCTCTGTCTGTCCTAGCAACGATTACACTTCAATCCCTTTGGGGAAGGTATTCACGGATCTGTTTCACATGAAGCGTAACACAGGAGTTTACACGGCGTAACACAGCGTAACACAGCGTATTTAAACAGCTCAAGTTCCGTCCACTGGTCAAACCACTCAACTAATTTCACACGATTACCTCTGGGATCAGTGGGTCGAGTTCTTTATTTTCACTTGATCTTATTTTGTTAATGAAACCTGGAGATAAAAAAGTATTTTTACGTCCTGGATTTAAGGTGGGATTGGAAGGTAAATATTTTTTAAGGCCAGTACTTTCACAGTTTTTATAGCAACATTTTTTATTCACCAATATAAATAAAATATTGCTTCAGCTAATGCCATAGGTATAATTCGTTAGCTCTTAATTATTGAGGGGGAGAGAAAAAATTTGTTTGGTTTAAATTAGAGAATATAAATTATTTCGGGACAAATCAATACCACAGATAATATGATAGTGGAATTAATTCTATAAATCATATCACTTAGCGAACGTTATCTTAATCATAACCCCGTCTTTCTACCTATTCAAGCTACACAAATATATTATGATAGCAACGTTGATGGGTAGGGATGAGGAAGGAAGCGTCTACCTGCTTTTGTATGGAAGGAGAGTGGGAAACCAATTAGAAAAAATCACCCTCAGTCTGACACGAGAGTGATGACAATGGCCAGACTTACGAAAATACTGATGTGATCCGAGTTGTCTGATCCCATCAGTCTTGCAAGTGGTGGGAGAGACTGATCCAGTAGTACTGACAGTAGTACTGATCATGTGCGCGCACTCGTCAGTATTTCCTTCAGTCTCAGTAGCAAACATGGACTGTCCACGTCTTTTCTTATCATCCATGTTGTTGCACGCAGGAGCTGAGACTGATGAAAATAATGAGACGAAGACTGACAGTGTACAGTCTCGTTGTAAATACTGATGCGTACTGACAGTCAGATTGTCACTCTTAGGACTGACAGTCTGACTGATCGTGTATGGGCGCTATTAGACCATTCGGCCACTGACGCAGATAGTTAGATTAATCATTTATGCATTACTCCAAAAATGGATTTTCAATTTTCTGAATACAACGGTTTACTTTTTCGGTACTAAGTGCCTGTTGGAACATATTTTTTTTAGGGGAGGGGAGGAACGTGTCCCCCTCCCCCTTCTTACCTTAATAATTGCTCACGTGGTTGAAGCGTTCAGTTTAATTTACACATACTACTTATAACAGTTCTTGAATATTAATTGATTTGAGTGATTTGAACAGGATTTTTTTTTTCTTTTAAAAATCCGTGGTCGAATTCTGTGATTCTAACGACAGATTTTTAACAACAGCTGATGAGAGTAGTATGGGAAAATGAAACTAAACTTTTCTACTGGAGCAATATTTTATTTGCTTTGGAACAAAACCTATGAACTGGATTGTTGATTCTAGGGGAGGACAATGCTATAATCTCGGTCGAGTGGCCCAAGGGTGGTCTTCGATAAATAGTTTACAACTCTCACTTCGTGAAAATGAGGGTACATTTCTTGTAGAATTATATCTTCTTCATAACTACCTACCCATATTGATAGCCCGGATGAGAAGTAAAACGCGGGGAGAAAATAATAATTAGTGGGTTCTTTTATCTACAGACCAATTCTAATAAGAATATCCCTTTATATATAAAAACATTAATCGCTGTCAACCTTGGCACCATTTTAATACATCATTTTTATTTTATAGGTACCTACCTATTTATAATATATATCAAAAGTTGTAGCTGCAGATCACATGACTTAACGTATGAATATACTAAAGTAGATCTAGTAACTGTTCTAGCTGTCAGATAAGGTTCTTACTATGAAAGTAGATCTAGTAACTGTTCTAGTTGTCAGATAAGTTTCTTACTATGAAAGTAGATCTAGTAACTGTTCTAGTTGTCAGATAAGGTTCTTCCTATGAAAGTAGATCTAGAAACTGTTCTAGCTGTCGGATAAGGTTCTTCCTATGAAAGTAGATCTAGTAACTGTTCTAGCTGTCGGATAAGGTTCTTACTATGAAAGTAGATCTAGAAACTGTTCTAGTTGTCAGATAAGGTTCTTCCTATGAGAGTAGATCTAGTAACGTTTCTAGCTGTCAGATAAGGTTCTTGCTATGAAAGTAGATCTAGTAACTGTTCTAGCTGTCAGATAAGGTTCTTCCCATGAAAGTAGATCTAGTAACTTTTCTAGCTGTCAGATAAGGTTCACCTATGAAAGTAGATCCAGTAACTGTTTTGGCTCTCAAGGCTCTTCTTAAGGAAAATTAGACTATACATATATTTTTTTCGGAAGAGAGTGTAACTGGGACAACAAAACTTTCCGAAAGAATGCATATTTTACCTAAACAGCAATTCACAGTTATTTTTCTCAAAGTGAACTGAACCTCAACAAAACACGGTTTTACCTGTTCGGAATGGGGGAGGGTGAGGCTCTTGTAAAATAAATGGGTCCCCATGAGCCCCTTTCATGCAACAAGCAAGGAGTGGCCCAAAGGTCGTAAAGTTCCTCAGTTCAATTCTCTACGGGAGTCTGTCGCAACCTTTACAAAACTCATGTTTTATTTACAAGGTTCCTTGTAAATATTTGGCAATTTTCACACCTTAAGACACCTTGTCCCTCCCCTTATCCCACATTAACACCCCCTCCCCCTCCAACTGAATACTATTACCTGCCCTATGAAGATTTATTTCGATGGGAAGAGAGAAAAAAAAATGAACGTCGTTCGTTTGAGAAATAACGGCTTGTTGGAATTTATGTAAATTATTTACTCACAACGTCAACATATTATTTTAACACAAGGTGGAAACTAACTTTTGTATGACCATATTCTTCTGTGGGTGGACGTATTTAAATTGAATTTATTCGTTTTAAAATTTACACCTGGACAAGGGAATGGACCTTTGGCTGTGTGTGGCAGTACTCTACCACTGTGCTGTCCACGAATCATCCCTTATCCTAGATCATTCCTCACTCATAGTTAGGTTGACCTGGTGGTCTAGGGGTAAGGTGTCAGACTTCCATACTTGGGGTCCTGGGTTCAATCCTCGGGCCCGGTACAGATTTATCTGATATCCAAACCCTTCCTTCAACCTCTGACAAGACGTGTATTAATCACCATTTGTGAATGTGTGGAGTGCCAGGCCTCCACCGTGGTTCGGACCCCACGTTAAACTGTAGGTCCTCTCCATTTCATCTCACAATCACCCTACCATTACACATTAGCGTAAGTGCGTATAACCCGAACGGGTAGTAAGACTCGGTGCTAATAATAATAATAATAATAATAATAATGAGACTCATAGTTTAAAGCAAGAGTCTAGTAATTTAATATTATAAAATCTCATTGACTGTCTTCATTTATGATTGAATACAGGCCTATTTTATCTTAGTTTGACCCCAAGAAGTAACTAAACACAATTTTACTATTTTTGTTATTATTTTGCGAAACCTAACGTTTCTGGTGCTAGTGTTATTGTGTATACTTGTAAGGGTTTACGTACTAGGTTAAGTCGGTTTATAAATCATGTTTTTAATTGCGACATAGTTATGTTTAGTGTGAGTCTATAATGGACTAAAATCTATTCTTAAACAAACTTACGTTCAAGGTTATTTTCTTTGGTTTGAAAATTGAAGCGGTGATTGTTGAAAAGAGCTATTAATGAAAACTTAGAATAACAAATTTTTTTTTTGTACTCCATCTTACTGTCCGTTCGGGTTATACGCATATGTACTAATTACGCTAATTGTTTTAGGGATTATGAAGGTTATATTTGTAGGGAGTGTATCTGAATTTGCGTGGAGGGAAAGTGGAAAACTATTTTGTAAAAGACCTAAGTACACCCGACCGAGATTCGAAGCTTTATCTTTCCGTCATCGGCAGTCTAGTCTCTTGCGAGAGTAGCGTCTTAGACCATGCGGCCACCGAAGCGGGTTCTGTGCTTTGGTTTTAACAATCATAATTTAACACTTACTAACCTTCCTTTTTAAAATTGTGATTGATTAATTAGTTAGTCAAAACTGTTCATTGGTCACAATCAAATTATGAGGCCTAGCCTTTTTTTTTAAATAGAATTTTGTTCTAATCCTAGCAAGGTCAACTGAATTTTTCGTAAAAAAACTACTGCCAGCTTGATAGATAACCACGATTTAAACCATATAAGATCGGAGAGTAGGATGAGAAGGTTGATTGTGAGCAAGTACTTGTCCAAAAAGCGGGTTGAAAAGTGACGCTATGTTTGAACGAGTAGAAACACTTCATCCACAGTTAAATATTTAACACAGTATTCTTAGATTCAAAACCAAGCACATTAAAGTTCTTCATATATGTTAGATAAGAGTTCCGGGATCGAACCTTGTTAGTTCCTTATAAATCCGGAGGTTACTGCACCAAACCACTGAGCCACCCTAGTCGCTCTTACAGTATCATTTTATAAGAGCGGTAATTACTTTTTATAGAAATATCTGGTCCTGTTCTTATGGATGTAACTGTACACGTTATATTGTACCAGATTGTAAACACTATTGTGTAGAACAGAAAGGTACCTAACAAAACCACCAGGTATCTCTAGTGGCGCCTTCGTTCGCACAGGAATAAAGAAAGTTTGAGGCTCCCAAACAATTGACCCGGGCTCACTATATAGCTACAATACATACCTGGCTCCAGCCGGACCAATCCGGGACTTAACATAATCAACGTAAGTCCCTAGTGCTAGGGTAAGCCACCCATGTAATGCAGGCATGTCAGTTTCGTTTGATTGTAAGGACCACACTGAAAACTGAAAATAATGAAAGGGCCACTTTTCAGAAAAAAATTAATACCGTCACCATCTCATTTAAAAAAAACCTAACTTTAAAATCCATGTTATTACAAAAAGAAAATGAAAACTTAAAAAAATTCTAAGACCAAGTCCCTATTTTTTTTTTTTACATATTTTTTTTTGTATCAAGCGTATGAAACCTAGGCTTTAAATCCTGTGTTGAATCAAGATAATTATTGGCAATTATGTGTCCGTAGACCGTTATCTTTAATATTTATTCATATGTGAATCCAAGGTGTTTCTTTAGTCGAGTCTGAATCTTTGCTTTCTATCAAGAACCTAGTCTCAGTCGAACATTTTAAAATTAAAACGTGTGGATTCGAATATTTTAAAGTAAAGATGTTTTTAATCGAATCCCAAACATGCAAACGTCTTAATAAAAGCGTTTTTTAACTAATCAATTTAAGCTTAAAATCGCATTAATTTATTTAACATTGGGAACAAACCTGACCTGAAAATCGGGGAAGAATGTTCGCCTTAAAATATCTTTCTCTTTTTATTAAAACACACTTAGTTTATTTGTGATGCATTTATACCATAATTAATAGATAATTTTTTTTAGCGTAGATTGATCAGGTTTTATATTTTATTAATATTAAGTGTTGAGTTTAAACTTAAAATGATTACAGTTTGTAGTTGTTAATATAAAATAAATAAAGAAGTAAATTGATCATAAAAATTAATTAGCTACTATATTATTGATTATTCAACATAGATGCCCGATAGATGAAAAGGCTAGAAGCTTGCGTAATGACGCTAAAAGCTTTCGTAATGAGGTTTATTTTTAGCTCCTGTAATTACATATTCGACTGACCAAGTATTTTTCTAACTTCATATTCTGACCTGGGAGTCTGGGATTCAAAACCAACTGGGCGCACTACAGGTTGGTTCATTTACAACCACTTCTCAGGCAATCGATGATCTATTTAATTCCAATTCACGTTCACTGGTCCTTAATTAAGTTATACCGAAAGTTAGGAATATCCCAAATGGGCAGTAAAAAACCCCTAGAAGCATCAAAAGCCGATCTAATTTGTGGTATTCTTTGTCGGGTTGGTAAGATAGATCTAACTTGAATGGGAACCTCAGCTCGCAGATATTTTCAGTGAGGACCTGCTTGAGGTAAAAAAGATTGTAGTTCCTCCTACCTCCTTGTCTACCAGGGTAGAATAAGTGTGTGAAGGGTAGAAGACACAAGGGTGCTCTGTGTTTGAGAAGGACCCTCTCTCTAGAATACACCACCTTGCATCAACACCCTCTGTCCTCTCGACAAACATACCAGGGTGTCTGTCGCCAGAGTCTGTTTGTCTTGAACCTCCGTTGGCTTCTGCAGGTAACAGATCTCCTTACCACTGCTCTCCTGCATGGTTTTAAAATAATTGGATTCATGAGAAACATACTACTATTTAAAAAAAAAAAAAAAAA
>CABFWB010001947.1:53546-83103 GCA_902151455.1 Timema bartmani
TTCATAGGAAGAACCTTATCTGACAGCTAGAACAGTTACTAGATCTACTTTCATAGGAAGAACCTTATCTGACAGCTAGAACAGTTACTAGATCTACTTTCATAGGAAGAACCTTATCTGACAACTAGAACAGTTACTAGATCTACTTTGTTCCTACAACCATTCATATGTTCTACAAATATCAAACTTGATAGATATTCAATAATACAGGAGAATGTTATCAATGTTGTAATAAAAATAAAATAAAAATAGTTTTGTATTTTCTAAAAGTTTCTTCATTCTAAAATCCTCTTGTAGCTAACATTCATGGAGGTGAGACGGGCTCTTAAATTCACTTCAAGTGTCATTCTCTTATTAAAGTAGATAAATGGGATATTAATCGTTTCAAATATTATGTATTGCTCCAAGTTTTTCACTTATTTATTTTTACCAAACAGACTAGGAGACACATCTCTTTCCTGTGTTTTCACAAATTGTACTGTACATAAATATTACGAGAGCTGAGTGTACCACCCACCACCCCTCCCCTGACCCCTAGTTCAGTCGTCAAAGTGTGACGTGACCCGCGCAGCCAACTGTTGCCAACTGTAAAGAGAGGTAGGAAACCAGTAGAGATAGCAAACAAACCAACACCATGTTAGGTTGCCTCTAGTGCTTGGAATAAGTCAAACAAGTAAGATGTCACCAAGTTGGAAACTTACTTCAAAGATTGAACGGGAATTTTTATTTTCATTTATCAAAAAAACTATCGGACCCGCTTCGGTGGCCGCGTGGTCTAACGCGCTACTATCGTGTTGGTCTAGACTGCCTAAGACGGGGAGATCGGGTTTCGATCCCGGTCGGGTACGCTGAGGGTGGTTTTCCCCTAAATGGTTTTCAAATGCGGGTGCACTTCATCTAAATTAAGCCTTCCTAATTACTTAAACCATGAGTGTAGTTAGTACATAAGCGTATAACCCGAACGGGTAGTAAGACCCGGTGCTNAATAACTAGCATAAAATGTTTCAATGTTCACGACAGCTATTCAATAATTGTTGATGTTACCAATAAAACTAAACGTATCCAATGAAGCGACGGTTTATTAGAATTTCTATCGAATTAGGTGAGCCAGGCATGTCAAACTTGCAGCCCGCGAGCCACGTGTGGCCCGATCCATAATTTTGTGAAGCCCCACGTACTTTAATGATGAACCAACTGACAATGCGGCCAGATTCTTCTTTTATAAACCTTTTAAAAATACTCAATTTCAGATGATGGCATTTGGAAATTGAACTTATTTGGGGGAAATCTAGCAGAGGAGGCTTTTATCCAAAATGTTTACTTTTCACACACCAGGGATCGATAAAAAAAAAGTGTTAAATTTATGTACTAAGTATGTGCAACTTTTGGTAACACATAAATGTGTGAGAATTTGTTTTCTCTTATGAAAAGGAAGAAATCACAGCTTATGCAAGATCTCATTAGCAGTTTTCAGTGGAAGAAAACATTTCAAACATTTCCTTAACAATATGAACTTTACAGGTTTCTCAACTAATGTTTGTTGACAGTAATTAATTATTTGAACTTTATTTTACTTGTTGAAATTCACCAAATTTAATAAACTCATATTTTTTATAGGGATATACTTATAAAAAATCGATCAACTTGGATAACAAGCCCTTTATATTAAAATGTATATCTATATAATCATACAGGTGACTTGGCGGTCAAGGAGTAAGATGTCAGACCTCTGTGCTGGGGGTCCGGGGTTCAGTCCTCGCTCCCGGCACAGATTTATCTACCCTTCCTTCACCTCTGACAAGATGTGTATTAATCACAACTTGTGAATGTGCGGAATGCCAGGATTCCACTGTGGTTCGGATCCTACGTTAAACTGTAGGTCCTCCATTTCATCTCACAATATCCCTACTATTACACATTAGCGTAAGTGCGTATAACCCGAACGGGTAGTAAGACGCGGTGCTAATATAATCATAAAGACACAAAAAATTAACTTAGTAGAGCAACCAAATTTTAAAATTGAATTTATCAATTGTTTGCATCTATTATACAATAAAGTCACTTATGGATAATTTTGGCCTTTTTTAATAATTTTTTATGAAACTCTATCGACACTTTTTAGGACGGGTACAGTGTTTCACTTATTTTTAAACTTTAAATTACAACCTATCACTGAAAATTAAAATAGAAGGTAATTCTCTTGAATTTAAAAAAGTCTAAAGTTAAAAGTGTACACATTTAATTCCTACTCTAGTTAATAGACAGATTTTTCTCTGAGAAATAAAACCACGTTAAAAATTTGTCTTAATATTAAATATTTTTAATTATATTTAAATTGTTGTGTCAGTATTTTAATTTTTTATATTTTAAAATTATTTAAAAAATAAGGTATTATATTTAATTTAGCTCAATAATTTTACACAAAATTCTTGTAATGAAGATTATTAATAGCGCCTTTCATGGTAGGCAACTACTGAACCATAGCTGTGCGAGCTATTGCATCAATAAATATGTCGGGCTGAAATATTGTCGTAACCTCAACGTTCTTTTAGGTAGTTTCTAATCACAAAATATAACTCATTCGGCTTTTATCTTTTTGAGGATTTAATTAAGTCTACAAATTTTTATTGAACCAAACTAAAAAGATACGTCATATTTCCAATTGTTAATTTTTAAAATTAATTTCGAGTGAAACAAGCAGGCGTGAGGGAAATAATCAGACTTTAGATATTACATGTGTACATATTTTAAAACGAAACCTAGCTATTTCAAACAAATTAGATGTATTTAATTTTGTTGCACACATGGCAAGTTGCATATTTACTTTGGAACAGGTCTACAGCATATATTATTCATCAAATGTTCATCAAATACAACAAAAAATTCCTTTAAATATGTTTCTGGTTAGTGATATAAATTTACAATATATGGTAATAATTTTGCTTTAACTATTAATTAAAAAATATATGAGTCACCTATAAATAAATACATGAAGTTTAACTCAAATACCGTGTAAGAATATATTTAATTTCAAAAGTCGATTAACTCTGTTTATTAACTTACCAATAATATTATATATTGACTGACGTTAAAAAATGAAGTGTCTTACTGCGTTAGCGAGTATTATTTGGGTATAAAATAACTAATGTTTTCTGTAAATACATTACATAAGAGGTTACAAATATTTAAAGATTTATGGCTTCTTTCAAAGGCAGTCATTTAAAACTTTGTTTTTTTTAAAAAACTTTCGAAGTAGTTTTCCCAACGCTTAACAGTTTATTTATTAATGAGTAATAGGACAGTTCTTCTGAGAAAGGTCGTAATTTGTCTATACCCTCATAATGCATTCTCATGAACCAAATTTAAAGCTGTAAAAAAAAAAAAGTTCTGTTTTACTGAGACATAAATAACTTGAAAACAAGAATCTATGTGTGCTCACAAATAACCCTATTTTTCCCTTATATTACAAAATAGTGCGCACAGGCTATGAATAAAATTAGAATACTTTAATTTTTTCAGAAATATTTTCGCACATCAAATAATTGTTACAATGGGCAGATATCACGTTTTTATTTGATTAGTTTCCATTTTATTAATTAGGTTGTTTTAACGGATAAGATCCTATTTTGAATATAGAAGCAAATAATCAATTTATCGTTTGAATTGAATTACTTTCTCATTGTTTTTTCACTCTCTTACCAGTCAAATATCAATGTAGTTTTTTTAAACCTTTATATCATTTTCACTTGATGATACTAAATTAATAAGCCAAAGTTAAAATCAACATGAAATGTGTTTTATTTATTTTTTCAGTTATTTAATATAGTCGAGTAATAACCCTATGATATTTTTTTTAGCACCACGTCTTACTACCCATTCGGGTTGTACGATTATTACTGGTTACGTCAATGGGTTAGGGATGAGGAAGGTTGAATTTAAAGAAAATGTATCAGCATTTGCGTGGAGAGAGAGGGAGTGGGAAACCATTTAGGAAAAAACCAGCCTCAGTGACCCGACCGGGGTCAAACTACGATCTTAGCATCATCGGCAGTCTAGTCTATTGCGTGAGTAGTCCCTTAGACCATGCAGCCACCGAAGCGGGTCCACTGATAATTACTAATAAACAGCTTATTTTAAAAGCTGCTTCTCTCAATATACCTCAGCCGGTATTTAAGCATCTCAGCTCTCAACTTACAGGATACATACTGGAGCCGCCCCATTCCACCCCTACAAGATCTTTAACTCCCTTCCCCTCATTTCTTTGCATTAGTCAGCGACCTTCCAACAACACTGAAGCTCGTTTATTTATAATATTAAAAATCCCCTCCGTAAACACCGGTTTACATTTTTAATGGGTTCGTAGTGACTTATTAGTCGTGCGCTACCAGGATTGTAAAAGGGAAAAGAAATCTTCTCATTTATTTCTTATTCATAAGGAAGCAGTTTTCTTGACATTTTTTTAAAAAAAGAATGTTTTGAAGAGTCAACGGTAAATAAAAATTTTAAAATTTCTTACGAAAGTTTAAGGATAAAATTATACTTACCTACTTAATCTATGGCATCAGGAACTAATGTCCTTTGTTACTATATATTGTAGTTGATTTTTGGACTGCTCTCATATATTTACAAAGTCATGGATGAAGGTATTTTTCTTTAAAGTATCGTATGTAAATTATCCTTTTACTTCATCCATGGAGAATCACGCGTTTTCGCAGAATAGTCCGTAAAAGGATTTCACTAGAAAAACTTGTTTACTTTTCTCAAAATATAACTCCGCAGTATTTAACAAACTAGCGAGAAAAGCCAGCTCCCTATATCCAATAGGAAGCTAGCTTTCACTGCACCTGTTGAAGAGAAATACCTGATTGGTTACTCTTGACAGCGTCGCGAGATATACAAGCAAGGGACACATCCACATATAATGAAAAATATACGTAGAAGGTAAACAGAATGTGCCAGTGAAGGAGAGAGAGTAGACGTAAACAGAAGGTGCCGGTCAAGGAGAGAGAGTAGACGTAAACATAAAGTATAAGTGATCACAATCAATACAGACTTTAATTTCATCAATGTGTAAATAAATAAATAATAAAGAGTGTACAACATAAACAGTTTTATCAATATCAAACTTTCCAGAATAGGCTCCCCATCGCGGGACATTACATCGTCAAATCATCGATATCGGTATAATTGTCGCCCAAAAGTGGGGCAATTACTTTATCAAAATCGTCGATAACGTTACAATTGTCGCCCAATCGCGGGACAATTAAATAATTAAATCGTCAAACATCCGATAACGTTACAAATGGCGCCCAACGTGGGGCAATCAAATAATTAAATCGTCAAACATCCGATAACGTTACATTACACTTAAACATCCTTATAATGAGATAGTTTAATCCATCCCACAATTAAATTAGACATTAAAAAATAATATATTGACATTTTAATGTTTTCCTTAAAAATTATGTATTTTCTAAGAAATTTAGTTTAATTCACCCTCTAATTTAATTTAATTTCTCAACATGTTAAAATTTATATTGAATATCTAGCAAATATTGAAAGCTCTACAAACTTTTGACAGACATTATTTTACACATGTAATCATTTCTCCAATTATTTCCAAGCAACAGCAGTAGATCACATAGTTAGGCGTATGGATGGATGGTAGCATGAAATTATGTCCAGTAACGGTTCGAGATGTAAAAGTTACTACTGTGACTATTTTAATATATTTAATATTTAAATACAAAAGCAATACGACGCTTTCTGAACAAATAATACCATTGATGTAATTTAATGAAGTCAAAATATAAATGTATACATGTATTGACTCAATTGTGTTATATGTTGTTTTTTTAATTCAGTAGAAATTCAAGAGCGTGGAGTTTTAATCTATTTATGACTTTTCTCTTCTTAATAACATATCATCATATTAAGATAAACTTTCACATTTATACCAGACTCATAAAGTAGTGGCATTTTTTTGTTTGTTAAACCCCTCAAAATCCTTTCAAAATATTTGGAATTGTCAGTTACAGAAATTAATTTACTGGTTATAATTTTTTTTAAAGGGTTGCGTTTCAGTAGTACAAGGTAGACAAAGATAGGACGAGCTGAATAAAAGTGTCCTGGTTTTTTTCTTTTCACCTTCAGAATGTTAACTAAATTTTATACAATGTCACCCTTCCGAAGTTTCACCTTTATAAGATATATATTCATGAACACCCTTTGTTTGTTTGTTTGTTTGTTGCCGCCACAAACACCTGTTGCTCTGTTTGTCATTCTACCCCCAAAAGGCTGGAAGCAGAACAAATGAAATCTGACAGTTGAGGTAAGGGAAGGAACTGGGTTTCTTTTCAGTTGAATTCTATCGCAAACAAACGAAGACTAACAAGCCCAAAGTGTCGCCATCACCGCTTCCTTGGAACCAATCAGGTGGAGGCTGGTGTATGGTCGTGAACAAAGCGGCTTTCATACATGTGAAGCTGAGGTGTCAAGGATAATGGGACTGCTGTGAAATAATTATTCTTTACTATTACTTGTTTAGAATAGAGAGGAAATGTGCCTACATTTGCTTGGGGTGAGAGTGGTGAGTCATTTAAAGGGGACAAGGACAGTGAATATGAGTACACTTAGCCAGGATTTTAAACTTGACCTCCCCGTCATGAACTTACGCTTTAAACAACGTGATCACCAATGTGGGTTAAATTAAGGTTGCTAATGACTTAATCTAAGGTGGGGAAAAAATACTCGATTATGAATACTAGGAGGAAACACGCCAGCACTCGCCGCAAGAGAGTATGGAAAAAGACATTAAAACTCTATATGTAATTTATGAGTTAATCACACATAGCTATTAAAAATTAAACACTAATAGAGAAATTTCATTTTAACCTCAAAGGATCCATTGAAAGGTTACGCCTTTGTTTCAGTCAAAGGTACCATTTTATAGATAGTTTTGTTAGCATTGTATAGTTAATGAGATAAAGTTGAAATTTAATACTAACATTTTCTTGTAACCAATAGTTTATTTGAAATTTGTAATATAAATAAACTGCCCTTTGTGGGAAACCAACATGTTTTTGATTCTTAATATTAAATTCGATTAGGGTTGAAATGTAGACCTTCACATGTGGCAAGTGTTGTGAGTAATTAAGGAATTAATTAGTAGGTGTGGCTACATGCGCCGACCATAGCTTTACTCGCTTTGAAGTTGAACACCTATAAAACGTTAACACAAAAGAGATCGAGAGCAAACAGAAGCTTGCTGTTGTTGTCGAGTGCACTGCCATCTATGATAGTTTCCTAAACTAGCTCCACTCATAAGTACACTAACCTGTCACTAGAGTGAAGCACCTCCTCACGAGTGTCAATCAATGTTGTTGGGAGTGGGCCCTATATCAGTCACCGGAATCATGGAGTACACTACATTGGCTCTCTCGACGCAGGCAGGGGCTGAGAGATTTTAATACGGCGGTATTTTTTTAAAGCCGATAAATCGATAGTAAAATAATAGATTCAATAATTTTACCTGAGGGCCAATCTCACGGCCAGTTAACCAGGAGATTAGATATAAGATCATGCTTGAACCAGATATACGAGCTGTATTACCTACCTGAGTTACGTGTTATCTGTGGGGTGAGACGGGCTCTTAAGACGTCTGGTTCTAGCTGTATTACCTACCTAAGATAGGTGTTATCTGTGGGGTGAGACGGGTTCTTACTGTATTACCTACCTAAGTTAGGTGTTATCCGTGGGGTGAGACGGGCTCCAAAGTTGATTGATATTTTAGTTATTTTTAATTTAGTGTCCTCATTTATTTTCATAGAAAGAAAATATCGTCACACTGTTGTATTTCTTATGGTAATGGCCGTTAACATTTTCTAAACCACTAGAACAATCCTCATTTATCTTAGAATATTCTCTTGTGACCTAGCTAAGGAAAAAGGGTTTATTTGTTTAAGGAAGGTAAGATCTATGGACCATGTTTATAGTTTCTTACTACGATTTCAAAACTGAAACATTTCGCGTGAAACGTCCTTGAAAATGATCTAACTTCACCTTTATATGTTTCATGTTTTAAATCTTAAAGCTAAAAATAAGAGGTTTTTAATACTAAGGAGATATGTCAATACCTTTCACTTTAATTTTGGCTTGAACCATAATTTAAAATAATAAACAATTTTTTAAATAACTAGAAATTTCGTGGATATCCCTCTCCAATTAAGGCTCAGTAGTTGTTATATATATATATACACATATTAACTGTTCGACATGACAAATGACACCGTATAGTTTTTTTTATGGGGTATACTGGTTCATAAAATTTGTAATTTTTTATAAACGGCTGACCGCCTCTGTGTTATAGTGGTCACATTTCCTTGATACAGATCTACAGGTCCCTGGTTCAATCCCCGATCTTTCTGTGAAACAGGGATTCTGTGACGGGGCCTAACTTAGTCTCACGAAGACAAATTGAAGAGTTAACTTGAATAAAGAAGTAGCTGCTCCGGTCTAGAAAACCGAGATTAAGGCCGGAGCGTTCACTGTGCTGACCACATGACACCCTCTATCATCAAATGTTGGCACTTTCTTCACCAACATGCGGCAGCCGGTTTAGTTCGCTTGAGGGTTAACTCCGTGGAATTTAATAAATTACTAAAACCAATTTTTGTTTAAAGATTTCTTAATTGAAAAGTATTTCAAATTATTATCAAAATATTGCTAATTTCTGAGGATGACTTATTGATGGGGTGGTTTACTGATGACTCGAATGCTGATCAAGATGACGTTTGTTGCCAACACGTGTCACTATTTCACAAAACAACACTACACAGTCATCAGCCTCAAGTGATTACACCGCTCTGATGTATTGTGTCATGTGAACATGAATTATTATTATTATTATTATTATTATTATTATTATTATTATTAACACCGCGTCTTACTACCCGTCCGGGTTATACACACTAACGCTCATGTGTAATAGTAGGGTGATTGTGAGATGAAATGGAGGACCTACAGTTTAACGTGGGATCCGAACCACGGTGGAGGCCTGGCATTCCACACATTCACAAGTTGTGATTAATACACGTCTTGTCAGAGGTGAAGGAAGGGTTTGGCAATCAGATAAATCTGTGCCGGGACCGAGGATTGAATTCCGGACCACCAGCACATAAGTCCGACACCTTACCCCTAAACCACCAGGTCACTAACATGAATTGTTATTAAATAACTTTTAGATTCTGATCAGAGCTCACCATTTTGTGTACGACTCATTTAATCAAATTATCAAGTGGACAGTACTAGAATGAATGAAAGACTATTATTAGCCGAACTTGATGAAGAGGAGATTGTAGTTGCTTGTTGGATTCACACACAGAAATACGCTACGCTGTGCGACATTAGTTTTTCGTGTGTTTCACACAGTGAACTGTACTATGCTATACTTTGGAAGGTTTAGTAGAATATTTGAAGTCTTCAAGACAACATGGACCTTTGTAGGTCCATCCGTTGTGCGCATGCGCAGCACAAAACATGGCGCGAATGAGATGTAAAAATCGCCCACTCCGCGATTTCGTTCACATAGCGTAGCGTACGTAGCTTCATGTGGGAATCCGGCATGGTATGTTATCTGCATTGGAACACACTCCCATAAATGTCGAGGGGCGAATTTGATGAATTTAATACTTTATGGCCAGAACTTTTGGACGAGGAAGAGCGTTTCATAATGTACACTTGGATGTTAATCAAGGAGTTTTCTAACCTTCAATATTTCACACAAAAAAAAATCGAAAAAAAACTTAAAAATTGCCACTTTCTGATACTTCAACACGTCTGACGAAAATTTGGATGTCCAGATCTTGGGCTGTTGCGTGTTACGACATGTTAACACGCATTCCGGCGTCAGATAACATGTCACAACACATCACGACAGTGTGAGTACTTCAATATAATTTATTGGGATGGGTTTTTTCCCCCCACTAAACTGTCTCAACACGTGTTAACACGAAACTTCAGCCTAATATGAATTCGTCTTTTAGAACACAGTATGTGAGAAAGTTTGTACGGTTGTGTCGTGGCATTTATTTTTATAAAGACCTCACCAGTTTTTTTTTACGCCATCTAGAACGTCCCCACCAAAGCGTTCATACGCTCCCCATTCGTTGTGGACCTCCTTTGTGAACAACTCGCCGCCAATTAGCCTGGTATTGTAGTCAAACATGACCCTCTGTCAATCACGGCGGTACAGCTCTCCACTTCATCGAGAAACACAGGTATGTGTATGTGTGTGTATCGTTGATTGGTGGCAGGGACTGTACCTGTGAAACGTGGCCGAGATTTGTGATACTAGTACTCACCAGGTTCGATCCCGCGATACGGGACGTTTAAAGATTTTTGTTTAATTTGGGATTACGAACTAAGGGGAGTATTTTAGGACAGTTATTTTAGCAATAATTTATTTTTTTTGGTCAAAAGACATCAAATATTGCTCCATTAGGATTATATAGTTTAATTTTCTTCACAGGGTGGTATCAACAGTCGTTGAATATTTGTCAAATGTGACCTAAAATTTAATGACAACTTTTCTGTTCGCATGCCTGATGTTCAACAACACTGTTGACATTACCATCTGGAGAAAATTAAGCTCTGTGTTTCCGATGAAGAAAAAAATTAGAATTTTTTTGGTCAAAAAATTGTTTTATAAGCAAACAACAAAAAAAACACTGAATTTTTTTCGCATACCCTTTCATACAACCTTAAACTATGTGTTAGGGCAGTGTTTTATAAAATAAGTAAAACTGTACACACGTGTTTGTTTTTCGTGATGAAGGGGGAGGGGTGATATAGAATATTGAAAAGTATAAAATAAGTAGAACATTTTTGTTTTAAAACTATAATAACAGGTGTGGCTATTGTTTACCTTCTCTTGGACACTCTTTGGGATGATGGAGATGTGTTGTCAGTTGTGGTAGCAATGTGTCACTCAATGTCACTCAACTGTGACACTCATCCCAATGTTGGACAGCGGGGGATTAACTCGAGCCTCATATGCTGGATCCCAGAGAGGCAAGCTGTGGCCCGTGAACCATCACTGGACAGTGGTCTATTTCAGCAACCTGTGGTACGTGAACCATCACTGGACAGTGGTCTATTTCACCAACTTGTGGTCTGTGAACCATCACCGGACAGTGGTCTATTTCTGCAACCTATGGACCGTGAACCAGCACCGGTATGTGGCCTAGTTGCTGCCGGTCCACTAATACGCTCCTAATGGCTGCTTTACTTGTATTGCAGTAACGCGTATGAAAACTTCTATAACCTCTTTTTTCACTTGTAATTTATTTTATTCTAAAATAATGCACGTTAAAGATTACTTTATGTCAGTAGAAGGTCATACGCCAAGTCATGTGATCTGCACCTGTTACTCTTGATAGATGTTATCAATACATAAAAAAATAAAATAGTAAATTGTTGTCAATGTTGACCGTAATCAAATATGTTACTATTTTCTAAAAGGTCCTTCAAATTTCCATTCTTAAGAATATCAAGTGATACTGTAGCTGTGATTAACACTGATGTTCCCTGTCTGTATATTCTGCTAATCTCTCAACCTAACATGTGTGTACTGTAGCTGGTGTTCATTGTCTGTATATTCTGCTAATCTCTCAACCTAACAAGTGTGTACTGTAGCTGGTGTCACTTGTCTGTATATTTTGGTAATCTCTCAACCTAACAAGTGTGTACTGTAGCTGATGTTCCCTGTCTGTATATTCTGGTAATATCTCAACCTAACAAGTGTGTACTGTAGCTGGTGTTCCCTGTCTGTATATTCTGCTAATCTCTCAACCTAACATGTGTGTACTATAGCTGGTATCACTTATCTGTATATTCTGCTAATATCTCAACCTAACAAGTGTGTACTGTAGCTGGTGTTCGTAGTCTGTATTTCTGGTAATCTCTTCTCTATGAAGCTCTCAGTTGATAATACGAGACTCCTGGAACAAGCTTTCGCTGGCTTTATGGCATAGCACCCTCTCCTCTGATGTCATTGGGAGTTCTCATACGCGAGGTAATTAATTACCGGGGCTGTATTCTGGTGATAACTTCGCCCTCGCTTCTTACCACGAGACTCATATTCTGTAACTTGAAGAACACTCGGTTGTTGTGTATTTTACCAGGGAAGTTGTGGTGGAACTTTCTGTAATCTTCTCTTGAGAGTGACGTCATATATATTCCTCGTGGTGCGAACTGAGGTTAAGTTGGAGGCTCGGGCGTTTGTTGGAGTCAGCATAGTCGCATAATGACTTGTAATCTATTAAATAAGCTACACAGTCCTAGGTTAATAAACCCAGCTTCATAGCTACAGTTTCACAAGTCTAGCTTTAAGAACACATCTTCCCGGGCCCAGCTTAAAAAAAAGCTTAACTTTATGAGCCCTGCTTCACAGATCTAACTTCACAGACACAGCTTCAAAAGCCTGTCTTCACACTTTCTGATAAACCTGAAGCTTCGGTGTTTGGGGAACACCAGAAGATCCTAAATAAGCTATAAAATAAGCTTGATACTCAGTGTCATCAAATTTGTAGTCGATTGAGTCCTTTTGAGTAAAAATTTTGTTGTCTTCAATTTTTTGTTGTTGTCAATTTAAGCTTTCATAAAAATCCTGTTTCTCGTCAAGCTATATATTCTAACAAAATAGCGTTCTGAGAGGTTAGTTAGTCTTTCCTTGCACGCAAATATGGTTACATATCATTTAAATATTACCTTTCTCATCTCTATCTCATAAATATAAATGCGGAAAGCCCTGGCGGTTTCTAAGACGCGAGGCACAATATACATAATATTTAATCATAAAGATATATTCTAACACTTTGTGAGGTTATTTTCTTGTAAAATATGAACTCAATAAAAGGCATAAGAAAATATACTGCAAAAGGTATCAACAAAGTACCTGTGCTATTTCGCGGTAAGGAACGCAAAGAGTTAATTAATTCCGCTCACCCAATTAAACCCCACTCTCTTGGCGAAGAAGAGTAAAAATTTAATTAAAGTCAAGTCCCGTTGTTGTTTCTTTGTCTCGGCTAATGGGAGCTTTCCTGTTCGTGTTTTTTGTTTTAATCCACCTTGATAAATTGCAACTATTTGCACCAGTTGGGCCGGATCGTATTCACGGCTTGTTGTGAAAGGTATACCTTGATTTTATTATAAGTGGACGTTGGAACACCTTTTTTAAAAAAAATACCTAGTTCTCATGGTCGACATTGATAACATTTTACAATATTATTATTAGGTTTATTATTAGGTGTTCTGTCTTACGACAGGTCTATTCCTTTTGTCAGTGACCTTAGACCGCCAATGCACTCTGTCCTCTGCCTCCTCCTTCAGCTCCCGGAATTTCCTTCTTTCCTTCAAGTCATTCAATATTTTAATCTTCACTCCTCCTAGGCTCCTCTTTCCCTCAACCTTTCCTTCTATGACGTCATGCAGAAGAAAGTTCCTCCTAAGAACTACTAATTAATACAAAGGTTTAAAATATATGTTAATTGTATTCCTTACATTAATTATTTCCTCAAATAATTGTCCCCACCATTCTAGAAAAATAATATATAGATTTTTTTTTAAATGTACATTTTTATATTACGATGGGAAAGTAGGTTTTGTGAGTTAAGGGGAATATTTTAGCAGTTATTATAGCAAAAAATACCGTCGGTGAAATAAATAAAATATTTATCCAGTAGAAAAATATAGTTTAGTATTCTCCACTTGGTGATATCAACAGTTGTTGACTATTTGTATGTTTTAGAATTTTATGATAACGTTATCTTTTAGTTAAATAAGTTTATTATCAAATGTTAATATTTTCATGACAGATATTCAAGAACTGTCGATATCACCAAGTGAAGAAAATTAAGCTCTTTCATTTCTACTTGAGAAATTATCGATTTATTTGACCGAAATGAATTGTTTGCTATAAACATTGCAAAAAGACTGATCTTATCTCACATCCCCTTCCATCCCATCTTAAACTATTTTCTTTTCTTATAACATTACCTATTATGAATTATCAAGGTCATTTTGGTCACGATCAAATATTATTTGATATATTTGCGAGTCTAAAAGACTCAAAAGATCGGCTTTTAATAATGATGTAGTTTTCTTAAGGGATGGACCGAAAATTTCTATGAGATCGACCAGTCGATCACGATCATCCAGTCAATCACGATCATCCAGTTGCCGATCCCTGCCCTAATGGGCAGACTGAGGGTTTTACAACTTAATTTGATTCCTCTTATCTTTCAATTTTTTTTAGCTCAAGTGATTTATCCCCGTCCGGTCTACCTGCATGTCTACACTAGTCTGATATAGGATGAGTCCATGTCTACACTAGTCTGATATAGGATGAGTCCATGTCTACACTAGTCATGATATAGGATGAGTATGAGTAAGGTAAGAGTTTATAGGAAGATGTTACACGCGTTTTTTTTAACTACCGCGTCTTACTACCCATTCGGGCTGTACGATTATGTACTAATTATACTGATGTGTTATGGATAAGGAAAGTTGAATTTAGAGGAAGTGTAGCCGCATTTGCATGGAGGGAGATTTTAAAACCGTTTAGGGGAACCACCCTTAGTACATCTGACCGGGATCAAACCCTGATCTCCCCGCCTTCGGCAGTCTAATGTAACCACCCAAGCAGTTTTTTTTATTAGTATTTAACAGTTAAAGATGTATTGTTACCTTTTTCATCATAAATCAAATACATGCATTTAATATAACAAGTATTTTTAAAATATTCTTTTCCAGGATTAATATTTATTAATTCATGTCCATCACAAACTGATCCACAGGATCAGTCCTGACAGACTCGAGACAACAACTATTGAAAGATATATCTGGATACGAGATGAACCTGGGTGGCTCAGTGGCAGAACATTAGCGCGCAAAGCCAAAGGTCCCGGGTTCGATTCCTGTATCCAGATCGTCAAATTTATTCATAATTTTCCACAGAATAGTGTTAAAACCAAAACGCAAACAAGAGCTGGACCAGAATGACAGACATGGTTCGGTGACCGCATGGTCTAAGGCGTTACTCTCGCAATAAACTGGACTGCTGATGAACGGGGGGATCGAGCTTTGAGTCTCGGTTTGGTGTTACTGAGGGTGTATTTTCCTAAATGTTTTCCCACTCTCCATAAAAGCTAATACGGTTACAATAATTCCTTTAAATAATACCTTCCTCAAAGTCACCGTATCAGTTTAAATATGGGGATATTCCAAGTGAGTAACAAGACGGGAGATACACTCTTTTATATTAAATACAACTTATACGTACGCCACTGTTACTGACCACAATATATAGTTGGTCGAGTAACACCTCAGCTCAGTGACCAGGGTGTACTCCATTCGTTGGCAAAACGACCCCGCTAAACTAGATATAGCACTTCAGTTAAGTGACTTGGATACAGACCTATCCCAAGATATAGAACCTCAGTTCAGCGACCGGGGTGTACACCATTCGTTGGCAACACGACCCCGTTAAACAAGATATAGCGCCTCAGTTAAGCAACTGGGGTATATGCCCTACTCCATTCGTTAGAAACATGACCTCGCTAAACAAAATAAAGCACCTCAGTTAAGTGACTGGGGTACATACCAAGATATAGCGCCTCAGCTCAGCAACCAGGGTACACGCCATTCGTTGGCAACACGACCCCGCTAAGAGACGGGTATTGTTAACAAGGGACTAGAGGGATAGCAAGCACATTGTTATAGCTCCGCTAATATAGTGTGGAGGGGGGGTGAGGGGGGGTGGGGGGTGGAGATCCACTCTACCTTCCCTCCAATTTGTGTCAGATATCACAACAACCCCCTCCAACCCTCTTAGCTCTGTACTCTGGGTAATAACGGTAATGAAGAGCTTAGGTACACTCCGGTACATGTTACAATGGAGACCAGCGGTCTGGTGGTGTAGAAGAAGTTTGTGAGATAAGGTTTTATTTTCCAACACATCTTACCATCCCTCCGGGTTACGATAGTTTAGTAGGGCGGGTAGAATAGAGAGGTATTGTGAACCACATTTGCGTGGAATGAGAGCGAGAAACCAACTTTTGGACACTCATTTAAGGTTTTAACGCTGACCTTCCCACCAACAGTAAACCTGAACATATGGGCCTGATATTTAGTTCTCATCTATGAGGGCTATGATCATTATTTGTATTGTTCATACGCCCAAATGGCGAGAAAACAAGCTATATTGGATATCATCTCTGAGGGAACTGCAGGGTTACTTTTGGGAAACAGCGTTGCCACTCTCTTGTTGTCCTCTGGCCAATCCTCCAGACAAGTTTGGCAACGCTGCCGGTTAGTCGACGTTGCCAATAGCTTCTTCTTACCTTCCGACATTACTGAGAGCGAGGAGATTTGGCAACAGCTAAATGAGAGAGAGAGCGAAGATAAAGCTTTTCGCCATAATACTTGCAGGTTCCCTAGAGGTGATATCAGGTGTAGACAGAATCGTTAATAATCAGTAAGCTGGTGCAGTATCTGCCATGACAGTTGTCACTTGTATATATATATATATTAAAATAATATAAACTAGAATTAAATTTTTTTAAATTTAAATTTTAGTTCCTTTAATAATGTCAACTTTAGAAAACGACTGAGAATAAAAATTGTATTTGACCTTTTATTAAGAAACAACATCACCCACATCGGTGGGCATGCAGTATGAATGTCAGCCTCATCTACGCTGGCTCGTCGGTAACCAGGAGGTTGGGGTTCCCTTTCTAGTCGAGTGTATTAAAACATTTTTTTTTTACATTTTTTCTCATTCTGTGTCCTAATGCGGGTACATGTACTATACATTTTACCTTCCTCATCACTAACCATTTGTGTAAATATAAAGATAGTTCTGACGGGTAGTAAGACACGGCGGATACAGATTAATGCAATTTGTCACGGTAATAATAATTTTAAGCCAAACAAAATATTTACCAGCTTTAACTTATGAGCTTATGAAGGTTTTAATATTTATATAAATAATATAATTACAATTTTTATCACTCAAAAAATAGTAACTTTGCCACATAAAAAGCTGAGAGGGTAATATTTCTTCATTTTAGCCGCGAGTCTGGTTTTCTTTATTCTCCGTCTGTTAAATTTTTAAGCAGGTTACATAAAAAAAACCGAACAAAAATGGTTCACTTGTGAATCTTGTTTTTTTCCCCCCTCCCTCACTTTGAGATAAATCATAAATTAATTAGCTACAAAGCTTTCTGTAAATAAAAAAAACAACAAAAAAGAGTTTCATAC
This sequence comes from Timema bartmani, assembly GCA_902151455.1. Classification (NCBI taxonomy): domain Eukaryota; kingdom Metazoa; phylum Arthropoda; class Insecta; order Phasmatodea; family Timematidae; genus Timema; species Timema bartmani. The sequence continues at coordinate 70,866 of CABFWB010001947.1, forward strand.
CTGGAAAGTGTTTGCAATAACTGTTAGAAAAATTAAATTATCTGTAAAATAATGAGCACATTCTCCCCCTCCCCCCATCACTTATTCCTTCCATTTTCAAGTATTATTCGCTGTAGCTCTAATTACACGCAAGCTTAAAACATAACTCTAAGGTGGTTTTATAATTTTATTTCTTCATTAAGCTAACTTGTATCATGGCTATTAATATTATTTCATAATGTGGTGGTCTTGGGGTAGGCCTACATTTCTCGCTTTAGGACGCAATGTTCGTGGGTTCGAACCCAGCTGGGGTCGTTAGATTTTTATTGATAATATAATCCGTAGCACAACTTCCCTCGGATGGAAAGTAAAGCCGTCGGTCCCAAGTCAATTGTGGACATGTAAAATAACCCTGAAAGGTATGGGAAAATATTTTTTCCTGGCAAAATTGGTAGACCCTTTCTTTCTCGCTCATAGAAATTCTCGTGTGCTGATATATTAAGTATGTTCATTAAGTGCACGTTGAGTAACTCAAATAAATAAAAATAATGTTTTCTATCTACGAACTGGCCTTTAGGTACTTGAACTTGACTTGTTAAAATTCTTACTAACCTCACTTTTAACATTATTATTGGGTGACCTGGCGGTCTAGGGGGTAAGGTGTCAGACTTCTGTGCTGAGAGTCCGGGGTTCAATCCTCAGTCCCGGCACAGATTTATCTGATTACCAAACCCTTCCTTCACCTCTGACAAGACGTGTATTAAATCACAACTTGTGAATGTGAGGAATGCCAGGCCTCCACCGTGGTTCGGATCCCACGGTAAACTGTAGGTCCTCCGTTTCATATCACAATCACCCTACTATTGCACATTAGAGTAAGTGCGTACAACCCGAACGGGTAGTAAGACTCGGTGCTAATAATAATAATAATAATAATAATAATAATAATAACATTATTATTGGTATTCTTCTCTTCATCTTCTTCAGATAAGCAAACTCTCTCAACATATTTATATTATCCTAGAACTATGGGTAGACCAATAAAATTCAAGCTTTTGAAAATTTCCGCAGGAATCACTGGCCAGTGCCGAGGCTGGTTTAAAATTTTTCTTCTTACCAGAATCCTCTTATACGTATAGTTCCGGCGAGTTGCAAAGGTTTTAATTACCGTCCCTTCACCCCTCTATAAACCAAAGTCGATAGATATGCTACCAGAAGGTTTCGACATTACTAACCTATCAGTGGAGCACCGTTTCACCCCTCGATGTATGATATCTGGTTGGTTGGAGGAAACAATAGGTCTTGTGACGCAATCGCAGCTTTTGTCCGACTCGACAAACAATCCAACCAAAATGAAACCGTTCTGAAAATGATGTTTAACCGTTTTGATACAACGTTAATATATTTCTCTCTTTTTTTGTTTCCATGCAGAACGATATCAGATTTATTGTAATAAAAAAAAATTGGATTCTTTGTTGTATGGATGCGATAAAAAAAAAAGTGATTTTTTTTGGTTCATTCGAGGGAATAAATCCGTGTCACTTTCAGGTGAGCGGTTAGCGCTCCTGGCTACGACACTTGAAAGGACGGGATTCAATTATATTTCTATGTTTTCTTATCCTCGTATTATCAATGATAGTTTTCATAAATTGGGTAGCTTCATACGGTTTAGGATGTTAGACTCGCATTATTACACTCGATTGGCGTTGAGTGGAGCCCGGATCCCTCCACATTGGTTTAGTTATAAATTATAATACATCCTCCTCAACCTTACCACTTGAATAAATTCATCCAAGCCCCACTTTTATTTTTAAACCAAATCTAGTTTTTTAAACATGAAAAGTGTATTTTGTGCTATTTCTAACAGATAGTTCGGGCGTTTGTTAGTAATCTCAGTATGGAGGGAGGGGTTGGGAGTTTGTTAGTAATCTCAGTACGGAGGGAGGGAGTGGGAGTTTGTTAGTAATCTCAGTACGGAGGGAGGGGGTGGGAGTTTGTTAGTAATCTCAGTACGGAGGGAGGGAGTGGGAGTTTGTTAGTAATCTCAGTACGGAGGGAGGGAGTGGGAGTTTGTTAGTAATCTCAGTACGGAGGGAGGGGGTGGGAGTTTGCACGGGTGGTTTGACGCCTGGGAGGGAGATTAAGTTGTCAACCGCCGGGTCGATCGTCGCGACGCTTCCATCCATCAGACGCTGGTATTTCAGGCGTGACACGGGGATCAGCGTCACTGTCACCTTAACTGCTCCCAGAGGGCGCCTTAATATCGATGTCATCATCTTTGAGGCGTTATTACTACTATAGCCATATTATCTCCCTGAACCAGATAGACACCTTAGCTCGGTCTGTATAACTGTCCAGGGTTCTATTCCCAGCATGCACGAGAGATTTGCTATTAGTTAAATGTGAGTTTCCCCTCTTACTGTCATGAATTAACGGGCGGGGTGCTGGGTGTTGTGCTTGTCTCAGAATTAAGACTACTTATAAATCATATGCTTATTTAATCAGTGGGTTTAGAAAAAGCACGTTAAATATCTCAAATAAATAAATAATAAAATTACACTAGTGTACTCAAAATATTACTAATCATACACTTTATATGCTGTCGGCTTTCTTCTTTGCCCCTAACAATACCACAACCCGCGCAACTTGCATCTTTCTGAGCAGTAGAGTTTCAACTCCTACCCCACCTTAAGTTCGCAAACTGTAATAAAAAAATAGTGTCTGCTGTTGGTGAATTCGTCTTCAAGGACACTTTCCCCTTAACTTTTTCACTCTCATACGTTGGGTAATGAGAAATGGGCCTCGTTCCTGGATCTAATCAGCAGAAGAGATTGACTTCTACCTCTCTGCTGATGTTCTTTTGTGTTTCCACAATACGATGGGAGAGAGAGAGAGCTTGATGAATGAAGGGGGAGGGGAGAGGATGGTAATACAGCTCACAGGAGATACGTGTTCGTTCAAGGCCACGGTAACTTACCACAAACACTTGATCGGGTTACTTGAAGTACAAGTCGTGGTATTTTGTATTATTTATTTATCAAGATGGCAGCCATTTTACAATACCAGGGTGTATCAATTAACAGTGATATAGCCGTGATAGAACCTCAGAATAGATATCGTCAAATAACAACACCAAGATAAACAGTGATATAACCGTAGTATAACCTCAGTAGCTATAGAATAACTACAAGATAAACATCGATATAATCGTGATATAACCTCTAACTAAAAGATAAATATCAACAAACAACACAAAGATAAATAGTGAGATAACCTCAGACTAGCTGTCCAGCAACAAGATAAAGTAATATATAACCGTGATATAACCTCTAAATATCAACAAACACCAATATAAACAGTGATATATCCGTGATATAACTCAATACTAAATATCACCAAAGAACAAAACCAAGATAAAGTGATATAACCTCAGTCTAATATCCAGGTATGTTAGGGACCCCCTGGCTCGCATGCAGGTGGTCCCCAAGTCCTGCACCTGTCAGAGGGACCCCACGGGGGGTCGCTAGCACGCTCCTCTGACTGAACCCCCTCACCCCTCTTTATATGGTGTATAGTCTGTAACAAAAGTGTATTTCCTTATGATATTAAGCTAATTTAAAACACTCATATTGTATCGTATCAATGAAGTTATTATCTTATTTATTAATATCCCAAACAAAAAACACAAAAGCGTTTCAACTATTATATACTAGCACAAGTGGGAATGTCGACTCAGATGTTAGTCTCATCTGATACGGTAATGGAGATGTTGGGCTTTAAGTCACAGCCGCGTGAACTTAAATGTGTTTTTTCCTGAAATAAATACAACTGGGCTGCTAGCACCTGGGACTCTCAGTGCTCTCTACCATAGTAGGGTCACCTGGGCTACTAGCACTTGGGACTCTCAGTGCTCTCTACCATGGTAGGGTCACCTGGGCTACTAGCACCTGGGACTCTCAGTGCTCTCTACCATGGTAGGGTCATCTGGGCTACTAGCACCTGGGACTCTCAGTGCTCTCTACCATGGTAGGGTCATCTGGGCTACTAGCACCTGGAACTCTCAGTGCTCTCTACCATGGTAGGGTCACCTGGGCTACTAGCACTTGGGACTCTCAGTGCTCTCTACCATGGTAGGGTCACCTGGGCTACTAGCACCTGGGACTCTCAGTGCTCTCTACTATGGTAGGGTCATCTGGGCTACTAGCACCTGGAACTCTCAGTGCTCTCTACCATAACAGGACTATCTGGGCTACTGACACTTGGGACAGAGGGGCTAGCAGATGTGATAATAAACAACACCAGAGGATTATGATGTTTGTATGTGGGTGGCAGAGAAGAAGGAACAGTACAGTCTGTTTACAAACCAATGAATATCTTTGCGATGGTTCTACATGTGCAGTACATCTGGTCCAGTTTTCATGACAGTGACTATACAAGAACATAACAAACACACACATGTATCTGTAGGCCGAATGGTAACGTAAGATAGGTCTAGATTATCGGTATAAATAGTGGGTGGGATCTTAACAGTTTTACTTTATCGTATAGAGAGAGTATTGTAATATTGAATATTTTCTACTTCTAGATTATGATGGCTGTTTACGTTTTATGTGTGCCCGAACCCTATAAAAGTGGATTCTACCATTCTGTATGTACCCTTGTCTGTCTGTCTGTATGTCCCTGGCAGCAAGATCTGAAACACTTTGATTGTTTGTTCAAAATTAATATTTATAAGGGGTACTTCAGGACTATTTTTCTTTACCTTAACCCTATCCCTCAAATTAAGGGTATTATTATAAATGGGTGATTCTTTAGAATTACAAATTTCTCAAAAATTTCTCAGACGATTTTGTTTTAAATGCATATTTGAGGAATGTTTGAAATGATAAAAAAAAACTTTTTACTTATTTTTTGAGGGGGAAATTCGTTTGAGGGTAGTTTTTTGATTGATGATATTTTTAATTTGAATATTTTAAGAAATTGTGCTAGCGATTAGGTTCAAATGGGATGAATGTAAAGTTTTTTTATATTATAAATATTTGTATACTGGTATATTTGTTTTTCTTACAAAAATATTTAATTTAATAGTAGTTTACTGATGACTGTTTTTTGAACAATTTGAAATTTTTTGCTAACGATTTTGTTTGAAATTGGTATTTGGAGACTCTTTACATGATAGTAAATAATATTTGCTGAATTTCCTAAAATAAATTAACTTTAAGGGTAGTTTACTAATTACAAATTTGAGAAAACTTATGCAGGTATAGTTCATTAGGCCAACAACACATTCTTAAACCCTCACCCAGGATCTTAGAATGGCTGTACGAATTCTAACAAGGAAATGGTTAGACCTTCATTTTCTAAGGTCATTAAAAATATATAAACAACTTTTTTTTTTACCAAGTTTGTCAGTAGTTTTACTAAATTTTAAATTTACAAACTAAGGAAACAGGATTGTTTGATGTAAATTTTTAAAGAAAATGGACCAGAGTTTTTTAAAATTTAAAATCATATTGGGGGAAAATCCCTACTGTAGGACTTTTCTTGATCGAGGGATGTGTTTCTTGTTCAGACCCAAAGTACTTTCTCGCTGAACTGATTCATCTCACCCAAATTAGTGATATCCTCGATTAAGTTACTATGTTATAACGATACCTGATGATGAAGATGTGGGGACCCGAGTATGCCCCGCGGTTGGGCACCAATTATGTCGATACCGGTGCTTATGATGCGGATGTTGATGAATATTTCCCGTGCATACCCTACTGCGCACTCGCACACGGTTATGTGATCTGATTTTATGTGTATTTATTACTGTGGGATTACTTATTGGTTATTGGTTGAAATCAGTAGAAAATTAATGTTGTACACGATTTATTTTGTTAATTGCACTTTCAGCATTTTAAATTTGATATTAAAATTATACAGTTTTTGTTAATTTATGAACTGACACGGAGAGCCTGAGTTAGTGCTGTCACATACTGGGATTTTCTCTTTAGAATACTATTGTTCTGTGTTATTACTATTGTTCTGTGTTATTACTATTGTTCTGTGTTATTACTATTGTTCTGTGTCATTACTATGTTCTGTGATATTACTACGTTCTGTCGATTACTATACGCACAAGCTGTTTATATACGACTTACCCCTTGCTTCTTGGACCCCTTGTCACCGGTGTTAAAACTAACTAATAGGAGAACTCCTGGCAACCTGATGTTGCGAAGACTAGCTTCCTATTGGGTAAAAGCAGCCAGCTCATTACTTGATTTTCAAATAGAACTAAGGAAGTTTTTTAAAAAAGAAAGACAGTTTTAAAACGTATTATATTGAAATTATTTCTGAAAACGCCTGATCAACCATGGATGAATTATTAAAAAGAAAATTTACATGCATTTCTTTAAAGAAAAAATACATTTCATCCATGACTTTAAAAAATATATATATATGAGAGGGGTCCAAAACAGTATCATTACAATGTAAACCCTATGCATGACTTATTTGGTGCTGACTGACAGTTCACAGCTGACAGCTGACGGCTTTGAAACGTTACCAGACCAAATTATTAATCCCTACGTTGAACCATATGATCTACAAAAAACATGTGTTTAATAGCTGTAACTTCTGACACTCAACATTTAGGTATATACCTAAATGTTGAGTGTCAGAAGTCAGCTGTGAACTGTCAGTCAGCACCAAATAAGTCGTGGAGCTACTGTAGACAACCTCGATACAGTCATATGTGGGAGTAATGAATGATTAGAATTGAGTAATGTTTAATTAATAAAATTAAAACATCACAGAACTGCTTGATCATGAAAAGCTTGTTTTGGTTTAATTTAATAAGTCTCATTTATGCACCTAAAGTAAAATATTTTAATTTAAATTTAACAAGCAACAAGCTCAGCAGAAACGCTCTACCAATGATCATCCCAGGATAGTTTTCGACTAGTGATCGTAGTTTTACATCATTTTGTCAGATAAATATTAAGGCCAATTTATTTACCACCTACATTATTCTTCTACTATGTACCACTTGGGTTTACTATGTCATTAAGAATAATAATTTAAACAAATCCGAATAGCGTAGTTGAAAAAAAAATGGAACAGGTGTTTTAGAAATGGGGTGTGTTGTCTCTTGTCAGTTACATCACAAGGGTTGATCCTCCACAGATTAGGGTTGATGGAGTGACAAGAGAGCTCCCCCCTGGTATTGTGACAGTTCTGAGAGAGGGTCATCATGGACCAGTCTAGCAGTTAGCACCAGGGACAGTTACATCAGTCGGTTATACAGAGTGACTGCAAAGTTATTCATGGATCCCTTGAAGCTTAGTGGATAGTGACGCCAGCTGTTATACAGCGTGTCCACATACCCGATAAATACATACTACTATGAGTAAGAGAGAGAGAGAGAGAGAGAGAGATTGACAGCAGAGAGTACTATTTCTTCAAGCACCACGTCTTACTACACGTTCTTTTTGTAAGATTATGTACTTATTACATTAATGTGTTGGGGATTAGTAAAGTTGACTTTAGAAAAAGTGTACTAACATTAGCCTGGAGGAATAGTTAAAAACCATTTTGAAAAAAAAAAAACTCAGTACACCCGACCGGAATTTGAGTCCCAATCTCTGTCATCGACAGTCTAGAATAACATGAGAGTGACGTCTTAGACCATGCAGCCAGGTCTGATTTTTTACTGCTGTTTTAGCCTAAGTTTGAGAGTAGGGTTGTTCTCGGTATGGTGTTTTTTTTAACATGGGAGGTTGAAGAACCTGTTATCTGTTTCTTTATCTTCATGATACTGTTGGGATGCTGTTATAGTAACAGACGTGTAATCTTCATTAGGGGTCTCGTTCACTAGACTGTTATATCCCAGCCAATCTTTTGTTGGCTTACCTTCACACAATTCCCCTTTATTTTATTTTGATCCAGTACACTCACTTTATGTAAATATAGTGCTGTTTTTTATCGATTTTTTAAGACACCTAAATACTGATACCCTCTTTGTTATAGTGAACTTTAAATCACAAGATTTTTTTTCCCCTCACTATGTTTTTTTAGCACCACGTCCTACTTTCCGTTCGAGTTGTACGCCTCTTTACTAATTACTCTAATGTGTCAGGAATTAGGAAGGCTGAGTTTATAGGAAAGTCACCCCCCGCACGCGGTCTGTAGTCTAAGTTAATTGCGAGACCGGCGCCTTAGACTACGTGGTCACCTAAGCGGGTCACACCGGGTTATACCCCTTTATTTACAGTAATGGGTCAGGGATGAGGAAGGTAGAATTTAGGAGAAATATAGCCGCAATTTTTTGGAGAGCTATATATAGAGATAGATCTTATATAAAACCGAAACTTTCAAAACGTGCATTTGCCCGGGTTTCAATCCCCTGACCTCCCCGTCACAGACAAGACAGACTAGAGGAGTATGACGTCTCTTCCATGTCCCCTCCCCTCCCCTTCAACACCTCAATTTCCGGGGATCAAAACCAGACCTAATTAAGAGTAGAAGGGATATAACTGAACTGATATCCACTTATAATGAAGAGGTAAAATGTGTCGTTGACGCGAGAAGACTCGGCAGTGGCGTGAAACAGAAGCGCCGTGGTGGCTAGTCCTCACGCACATCAGGCGTGCACCGCGGGACTGCCGGGTCTACTCCTGCTCTTTGGTCTCTGATCGTCGAACGGTCAACAAGGAGTACATTAATATGGTGTTCAGAACACTTTTTAAGTTAAACGGTACACTTAATGAGCCAAACATTTTTGTAGACACTGTTTTATTTTGTGTACGCACCGTAGCACCAGAAAATTGATTACTCACCCAGACCAACGGTTGTACGGTAAATCAGAACTATTAAAGTAAACTATTTGTTTCCTGAATTTACTTTAAATGTCCCAGGATTAAATGTTATTTATCTGTGCCCATTTTTCTAACATTTGGAAACATTTCGTTCAAACCTTTAATAATTTGTATGAACCATAGCTCTAACTTCACGAGGCAGCTTTTGATTTTGTCAGATGTATTTAAAATATCGGTAAGTTCGAGTAAGAAATGTGGACAGCGACACGGCTGCTGTTCGTACCAACTTAATTATTGTTCTTATTGGACAGCGACACGGCTGCTGTTCGTACCAACTTAATTATTGTTCTTATTGGACAGCGACACGGCTGCTGTTCGTACCAACTTAATTATTGTTCTTATTGGACAGCGACACGGCTGCTGTTCGTACCAACTTAATTATTGTTCTTATTGGACAGCGACACGGCTGCTGTTCGTACCAACTTAATTATTGTTCTTATTGGACAACAACATGTGAAGCTCTGGACTGTGGCCGCACGGCACACGGCACACCTAGTTCACCACCGAAGTACACAGTTTGTGGGACACAGTATTGCTACTTATTGATAAATAGATAACTACCCGTTCTTCGCATGGGATATGTTTTATAATACGTACCTAATGTAAAAGGAATTGTATTTGTGATAATATTAGACTTTTATATTTATTTTTACAGAATGTAAACAACTGTTTAGTATGAAAGCAAAAATAAAGCAATAAAAATTTAAGAGCTGGAGAGCTTTGGACGGGCTAAAAAGTTGTTCTATAGCCGACATTATTTTCAAGATGGCCGTCATGTCTAATCCGTGTCTATAAACAGTGGCACACCCAGAAATTTACTTGCGGGTGCAGGGGGTGGGGGTTCAGATATTCAAGGCTGTAACTAGAATTAAATTTGATAGAAAAGGGGGTGGTTAGAAAAATAAAGTTTACTCTCTAACCCAAAGAGGAGTCCGAAAGCCTCTCCAGAAAGCAGTAAAAAATTTGGATGAATTTAGAAACTATTTGGAGTGGTCTACTCTTGGAAAATGGTTTAAATTAGTTGCCTATTAGAGTAAAAATGTAGATTAAATTCATTTAACACATCTTCGGTGCTTTATATTATAATTCAACTTTATGTATTTTAAGTTTTTATTAAAATTATTTGGATCTTGGAAGCGGGGAGGACAACTGCCCCATTTACCCCCTCCCCCTGGGTGCGCCACTACCAATAAACCTTTAAAAACGGGTTCAATAAAAATTCGAATAGTAGAAGCCGAGAAAGAGTCCAAAAAATAGTGTTTAGTATCCACCATCTTGAAACTAAATGGTGGACGTACATTTTAATGATCTCATACGTTAACCAGGCTTCCAAATTATATCCCTGTGAAATTACATCATAATCGGTTTAGTGGTTTTTGCGTGAATGAGTAATAAATGTCAACTTTTTTTTATATTGGGAAGATTTTGTCGGGTGCAATGGAAGTTCGATAACGCTTTTAAATCTTCTTCAAAAGCGAATGTTGATACATATACTCTTAAATGCTCTTCTCAAACCTATATGATTTCATATTTCATTAGCTCCCGAACTTGTAGTGATTACACGCCGCTGGCCAAGATTATGTTATTTGATATCTAAACTTTTCAACAACTGACTCAATTTAAACAGATCGGGAAAAAAGTCATTCCGGGACAAATAATCCGTTCACATTTCCTTGGGTCTACGGCCGTGGCCTGGATCGTTTGGATTGTGTCCTTGGGACGATGATTGGACATCTCTCAGAGGCTCTTGTTCAAACCTCAACGAGGTTGAAATTCTAGTATGACTCTGATTTAGTTAGGGACAAAACTAAAATATTATGTAGGTAGCGTGTACAAATAATAGAAACAAAAACATTGATTTGTAACCTTTACAATATTTACTAATATAGGGGAAAGAAAAGTGGAATTTTTAAAAAAAAATTAATAATTAATTACAAAACAAAACGTCTGAATTCTTAAAATTGAAAAATGACACCTGGACACGGGAATCGAACCCGGGACCTTTGGCTTAGTACGCCGATGCTCTAACCACTGAGATATCCATTGAGCATTGGCGTACCAAGCCAAAGGTCCCGGGTTCGATTCTCGTGTCCAGGTGTAATTTTTCAGTTTTCAGAATATGATATTTAGATGGAGTAATCCTTACTAAAAAGCATAAATAATAACTTTGGCTATTTGATTCTCAAAAACGTTTGAAGTTAAATATTTTGTTTTGGAACCCATCCTTGTTTTTTCTAACCTCTCTTGTATTTAAACGCTGAATATTTAATGCGCGTTCTCTCTCCCTCCCTCGCTAAAAACGCAACTTGATTAAATATTCAGAATAGACATTAAACTTCCTTACATAATTTAACAGTCCCCTTAAGACGCGTGGCGATACGCGAGCTGTTTCTTCTGTGGAGTATTTTGTTTTATCAACGACGAGATGAGATTTTTTTTATTTAGCACCGCATCTTACTACCCATTCGGGTTATACGCTTAAGTACTAATTACACTAGTGGATTAGGAATTGGGAAGGTTGAATTTAGAAGAAGTGAACCCTCATTTGCGTGGAGGGAGAGTGGAAAACCATTTAGGAAAAACCACCCCTAGTTCACCCGACCGAGATTCGAACCTCGATCTCCCCGTCCTCGGTGGTCTAGCTCAACACGACTGGCGCGTTAGCAAACTACGCCACAGAGGCGGGTATTAGGAAGGTTGAATTTAGCTTAGCATTTGCATAGAAGGAGGGTAGAAAACCATTTAGAAACTCCCCCCTCCCCCATCATTACACCCGACCCGGATTCGAACCCAGATCTTACCGTCATAGACAATCTAGTATATTGTGAGAGTGACGCCTTAGACCAGTGTTTCTTAAACTGTGGTACGCGGGAAGGAAGGATTTCAGGGTGCACGCAATATACTACCGAGTTTTATTATTCATTAAATAGTTCTTAATAACAGTGAGTCCCTAATCAACTCGTGAAAACAGGAGGTAAGACGCCATGATAAATTAAATAAAAACTACTTGGTGGGGACTTTAGCCTTTCAACTCCCCATAGTTGACAATCTGTTACGAGATTGACGTCTTAAGCCGTATAGCCACTGATACGAACACACTTTTTTTTTTCGAAGAAAATTTTTCTCATCACAATCGGAAATGCTTGTTGTTGTATTTTTACGTATATCAGAAAGTTTGTGCGACGAGTATTTCGAAAGCATTCTTATTTTTTACCCTCGTTTTCTGGAAGCACTACAAGACTTCTCATCTATTGGAACCCTGACCTAACTCAACGATCTCTTTCATGCTTCCAGAATCAGTGACTTGTATCGCGTCTTAAAACTCCTCCTGGAGAAAAAAAAAAGCGAAGAAGGAAAAAAATAATAAAGGGAGAAAAGAAGAATCTAAAGAACGAAGA